>JADLZK010010825.1:0-187024 GCA_015847255.1 Hyparrhenia diplandra | reverse complement strand
ATATTTACGTGGGCTTAACTTTTACCAACACCGCCGCCGCCGCATCCCGCCGTCGGAGGCGGCGGCGAGACGGGCGCCACCACGGCGACGACGCTGCGTCGGCGCACACATCCTCCCCGAAGGCCGAGCTGCCCTGCAGAGCTTTGGCGAGCCGCATCCGTAGGGACAAGCGTGCGGGACGCAGCGTGGATTCGCCGCCGACGGTGGTCGCGATCGGGTCGATCGCCCAGCGCGACGCTGCCGACGCCCCCAAACTACTCCCGGGATGGAAGGGGGGAGCAAGGGGAGAGAGGGGTTTGGACGCCGAGGCAGCCACCATACCGCGTTGTCGCCGTCGTCCTCGTCCAGGTCGTCGTCGTCGACGTCATCCGGAAGCACCTCGGCGATGTCCGTGTCGTCCTCCAACACCCGGCGGTGGGGCGGAGGCGAGGTGGCCGCTGGCGGCGGCATCCATCCCCGGTGGCCGGGCGGGTTGGTGTCGAAGGTCGGGGTGTCGTCGGGGCAGAGGGAGGGGACCTCCACGGGGTGGGATGGGTCACCGGCGCTGTAGTGGTGCACACCGGAGAGAAGGCGGCGACGGGCGCGGAGGAATCCGCGGCGTGGGGGTCGACCACGGCCGCCACCACCGGCACATGCGGCGCCCGCGGCAACCGGCGAATCCGGGGATGTGCAGGTGTCTGAGGCGGGAAGACGGCCATCCCGCCCGGATCCGGGTGCGGCTGGGGAGGATCCGGCTCCTCCGGTGGCGTGGGGTGGCCCGGTGGGAGGCGGCTGCGGCCCTCTTGCGACGAGGAGGCGCGGTGCTTCGCGCCACGCCACCGGGGAGGGCACGGCGGGGAGGGGAGGAAGAGGTGGCGGAGGGGTTGGTGGAAGGCGCCGGGGCCAGGGGTGGCCGTCGGCGCCCGGCAGCGGGGACGCCCGAGGCGACCCCAAGAGCAACGGTCGGGAAAGGAGTCACTATAATGTTAATTTGTCCGACGACTACTTCCTTTTCCCTACATGCGTAAAATAGAGGGCCGACCAAACTTCTCGCACCCATGAGCTTCACACGTCGTGGCCTTCACTTGGACCTAGCCAAACTGCACATCTTGTGCACACATGCATCCACTAACACAACTAGCTTCACCTCATCATACGGCACACCAACATCTTAGCATGAACCACCAACCCTTATTTTTTACATGCAACTACAATGTAAACATGCAATGCTCTAATGACAAGATTAAACACTAAAATTGCTTTCTGACCTGCCGACAGTCCACGATGATGATTTGGTAAGAACTCTTTAATTTATTTCCCATTTGACAAAGAAAGATTAGAGTCCTTATTGTTAACTACTGACGGACGGCTGCTTGCTTAGCAGAGTACGTAGCAGTCTGACCATTTGACTGATGCCTTCGTTAATATTCTTCAGCTTGGAGTGTTGATCGTTTGAACTGCTAGTTCTGCTCTCTGGGATTTTGCCTAATCCTAAACTCGAGACTTCTGTGTTTTCAATATGGTAATGAAGATAACTCGACAGAGATAGTATTAGTATTTGTTTACTGCGCTTTTCATCATATGGCGTACTTAACTAGACATTGCTGAAATCGAAGCATCAACACCGCTACTCTGCTGTACATGGTGCCGCTTGGCCTTGGCACTTTCTACAAGGTGTTCTGTTTGCATCCTTTCCATCCTCTATTGCTCTCTATCTGTAAGGGCGTCCATAATGAGTAATAGCTAGTGCTAGCTATGTACACAACTACAACTTTTTGAGTAGGGACAGTTTCTGTTTTAAACCGCCCCTACAGTGGTGTAAAATCCCTCCACCTGGATCAGCTGCCCATACAAATGGAATAGTAGGGACGATTTTTGTTTTGAGTCGCCCTTACTAATAGCAGGGGCGGCTCTATATAGAGGCGCACCTATTTATCGAATAACAGGGGCGGCTCTAACGTGCTTATCTTCTTTATTTATTTCAAACACAGTACAAATACAAATATTTTTTTTATCTCATCTAGAAATGATAGATCGATTTACCAATTAATTTGCATAATACACTCATATTCATAGCCCCATTTGAATAGTACATTTCTTTGTCTTCTATTTTTGTTAGTTTAAATACTATATCTAAAGTTATATCAATTCTTGTTCACAACCAAAGTTTTAGATTTCTCCTAGTGATGTGGGCTTCTCCTGGTGTTTTGGTATCCAAAATTTAGTATAATTTTTCCCTACTAAATGCCTCCTAATTTGATTCCCATGTGCTATAATAACTAGTGGTAGCTTATGACTTTCAAGTTTTGATCCTATTATTAGTTATTGTAATTCTCGTATCCATATTTTAAGTTGAAATTATACTTTTTATTCGCAACCTTTACTTTTTGTTTTACTAATAAATATTGAAGTTTAGGTACTCTTTACCTACTACTATGACATAAATAGTTGTTTCAGCATTCATGTGTTAGAATTCCTTTATCCAAGGATCAATTGTGCATTGATTTTTTTTTTTCATAAAAATTCAGTGCTTGCAAAATTAATTCATTGCTGAAGATATGTTACAGCTTTTAATGAAAAAAAATACAAATTTATCTCAAGTAAGAACTTACATAACCTATTATCAATGTGTATATTGAATGTGTATCGTGATCTTCTGATGCCATACATGACGTCAGGGTTTATGGCACAAGATAGAATTTTTTTTGACATGTAAAAGTACAATTCAGGAGTTAAAAATTATTTTAATATCTCGAGCCAAGTCTCCAATAAGAAAATGAGGAAAAGACCGGAGAGTTGGAAATGAATGGAGATAATAGATTTATAATAATGATTTTTTTGAGCGTATAATAATGATTTTGAGAGGTCACAGTGTTTAAGCAGTGGAACCCCTATGATCAATAGAGGCACTATCATAGCGTATCCTTAATGATAAGGACATTTAATAACAAAATCTATTTACTAGCTAATATGCTAGAGAACATATAGAACCCTAATGTCTCTCAGTTTGAGAAGGTAGTGTATATAGCAGCTGTTTATCCATTGTAGTGTTTTTATGTCCAGTTGCACATAACTGTATCATGCTATGGGAAGAGATGAACTGAATACCATTTCTTTTGCCTTGGTTGCCTGAAAAATTTGTTGTAAAACAAGATTAAGCATCACATTTGACTGTCCAAGTAAAATCTGACAGATCAGCAGTAGTGTTATATTGCGATACTTCCTTAGTATACTTTACCTCTTTCTCCCAGTTTATCCGCAGTGTGATCCACAGGAGGAGCATAAGTTTGGTGAGGCTGCCACAAACGATGCCAAGCCAAAGACCCTAGCAAATAAAAGGAACAACACCTTCTTCAGTCTTAGGGAGGTATTTGCTCAGATGCTAATTTTATGCAATTTTCTCAAAATTGATCCAGAGGCTCCCAAGCAAGAATTTACCATTCCATCCAGATGGAGGACAAATGCAAGCAACACGGCCATGGGAACGCCGGCCAAGTAGTACGCACCGAGATTAACGTGTGAACCAATCTTCTGCGCACCGCATCCAGTCACCACTCCTGAATAATTTACAAGAAGATCAATCATGCACCACTGTGCCACTTCATTTAGTTTTCAGAGCTTCTTATGAACTGAAGAGAGTGAATTATCAGATGTGAAATGAGGCTAACCTGATAGAGAAGTATGGAGCCCATCTGTGAAAAACGATATCGCAAGAACCGGTATCATTCTTGCAATGTATGCGACGACTTCAGGTTCATTGCTATACATGTAGCCCCAGAAATTGCGTAGCAGAATCATGGTAGAGCCAAGCAGCAAGCCTGTAGACAAGGCGATACACATGACGACTCGACTTGCTAGCTTTGCTGCTTGGGGCTCACCGGCACCAAGTTCATTTGAAACACGTGTGCTGCAGAGGGTGCAGAAAGCAAATTAAATATGAAATACACCACTAATATACAAAATATATCTCTGTTCATATATATAACCTCGTACCTTACGGCTGAACAAAGTCCAGATGGCACCATGAACAGCAAAGCACCAGTGTTTAGGCTGCAGAATTCGACAAGCTAATCAGAAACATGAAAAAAAACAGGTAAAGAAGGTTTATTGGAGAATTGACATTTTGATTACCATATCGATAGCACTGAGGTTTCAAGTTTAGGATTGGGCAGCAGACCAGAAAGAAGCACAAGCAGTTCAAAGGACCACCACTCCAAGCTGCATGCGCAGAGGGAACAGGTCAATCATATAACATAATACATAGGCAATAAACAAGGAATGAAAGACTGAATTTCTGAAGTAAAGAAATATAGGAGCTAACTGCGCAAGTAATTGGCTTATAGACTTATTCAAGTTGGGAGGCTACCCTTTATTGTAAAACATCTCCTCCCAAACGCGCTCTCTAGCATGATGTAAAAACTCTTCTGCTTAAATGCAATGATGCACAAGTCGTTTGCGTATTCGAGAAAAAAATATAGGAGCTAATTGACTCACCAGACCATCATCGCCGACGGGATGGCGAGCTGAGTGAACCGGAGAAGATCTTTGAAAGCCTCCATGGAGAACCCAGTCCATGTCCTCTTGCACGCGCTTGAGATCCTCACGTACAGAGCTATCATGGCCAGGTTGAAGGAGTAGGAAATGGCGTTGCTCAGCGCAGCGCCTTTGCTGCCCATGCCGGCCTTGAACACCAGCGCCCAGCACACCAAGGCGTGGCCCAGCGCCGTGACGCCGGAGCTGACCATCACCGGCACGACGATGCTCTGCGTCTGCAGGAACCGGATGAGGCACACGAGCGGGACGAAAGGGACGAGGCACAGGATGAGCCACCGGGAGTAGGCCCCGGCCTCCGCAGCGATGTCGGGGTCCTGGCCGATGAACAGGAGGATCCGACCGGCGTTGGTCCAGACAACGGCGATCGGGACGCAGGCGAGCGCGAGCACGAGCATGGCACGCTGCATGTAGACGCCCAGTAAGCCGTACTGCCTCGCACCGAAGGCCTGCCCGCACAGCGTGTCCAGCGCGCTCGCCATGCCAAAGAGCAGGCTGAAGCCGGTGACGTTGGCGAGCGAGCTGGCCAGGGAGGCGCCGGCGAGGGGCAGCTCACCGAGATGGCCGACGAACATGACGGACACGAGCTGGACCACCATCTGCAGGATGCAGCTGGCAACCAGTGGCCCCGCAAGGGTCAGCAGCCGCTTGGCCTCCGCCACGGCCGTGTGCTCGGGCCGCGGAACGAGCAGGGCCTCCTCGGTAGCTGCCTTGCTCTCCATGGTGATCAAGGTTCACAAGCGTGTGATCCGAAACTCAGAAGGGACAGATATGGGGAGCAGAGTACAGAGAAGCAAGGATGACCGCGGAGGGAAGGATACATGGTGTAGGAGTAAGCCCATAAATAGACAAGTTAGACCCCTTTTTGTTAAATTATTATGCATGGAGGGAGCGTTTTGTACTTCTGTTATGCGGGTGCCGTGGCTGCCAAGAACTAAAGTAGAGAAAGCGGTCAAAGTACAACTTGTAATAGGCACATGCTAATGAAGGAACAAACTAAAGCCCCAAACAAACAAACACAAGGGCTGTTGAAAAGGGTCTCACATGAAGCTCACATGAAGCTCAGTCCAATATGGTACTCCATTTTTTTATATAATGTTAAAGGTGTAACTTGTTCACTGGATCGTTTATGGTTAGCGCTGATACTGATTTGTTGTGAGATAAAGACACTCTGAATAGTTGGTTGATAAGCACTGATACGAACAAGCGAACATATGTGGATAAGAGTTTGTTAGGTGCAATTTGGTCCTCTCCTTCCCTCAATGTAAAATTTCCATACATGAGAAGACACTATGAATTTCCTCATGAAGACTGATTGGATAGTGTGTGTGGTGCAGAAATGCATTCATTTCTGGTTCTATGTATTGGAAATGAGAATCCGTATTAACCGCCCTTCAAAAAAAAGAATCAGTATTAACCATATGTGCGCACAACATATTAATGCACTACATAGAAATGTTTACCTCTTTCTTTTTGTTTTGACAATCTGCATTTTTTTGTACAACTCACAAGTGAAAATTTCAATCGCGTTAATTAATAGAGGGGATATGTTGAGTTGACAGATGACTTGCTAATTTAACATAGCCACTGTTTTCACTACCTACTCTCCGTATTAATTGGATGTCGTAGAAAATTAAGCAGGGACTTCTCACCACTTGCACACTCGCCTTCATAGCTCCGAGCGCGCTAGCGACGAGTGAATCGCTATCGAGTACTAGTCTTTTACTTGTTTTTTGCCTCCACGTCACTCCGAGCTAGTGTTTTTACTACTCCTCTGCGTATTGGCTGTCGTAAAAAAATAAGCAGACTTCTAACCACTCGCACACTCTTCTTCATAGCTCCGACCTAGCGTCTAGCGACGAGTGTGAATCGCTGTCAAGTAACATTTTGCCTGATTTTTTTTCTTTGCCTCCAGGTCATTTTGAGCTAGGGCAGAGACTGCTGTTGGTGAAGCCTGCAAAAAACTCAGAATTAAACTGCGGTAAATGTGCCACTTGTAGTATTTCTTAGCAGCTTACGTGCCGTCAGCCGCCATTAAATAAACAAAGCAACAAAGACTGCTGGGCTGCTTCAGTTGCTGCTTTTGTCTTTTTATCCATCTTCATTCGTTGTAGTAGCAGCGGCTGCTGTCTGCAGCAGGCCCGCTGCCGAACAACCCCGCCGCATCAACGGGATAAATAATTGCAATGATACTAAACAAAAGTACTATGCTGCGAGGCCCCTTTCCTATCAGCTTCTCCAACCCATCGACTGTCACAATCCTCCACTGAGAACCATGGATTTGCTACAAATTTTATTTATTTATGTATAGTCGTTGGGAAATTCGGGTTCCGGACTTGGAGTCCAAGGAACAGAGACCGTTTAGACTCCTTTGTTCAAAATTGCTGACCAGCTTCTGACCAAATTTGACCTTGAGGTACATATTAGGGTCTCCGTTCCCAAAACTCCAAATTCAGCAAATCTACCTGCACAACATTAAAAAAGTTTGCCAAACAGTTCAGCTGCATCATATTCAGATTCACATTCACACCAACAAAGCCGTCGCTAGTGGTGCTTCTCTGCTCAGACAAACCCAAAGAACTCTGCTAAATGCGGGTTCGGCCCCCAACCCTAGCCTTGGAGCCTGCGCCCCGCCGCCGCTAACACCGTCAGGCGGCTCCCCAACGCCGGCGTCCTGCCCCTCGCCGATCCACATCGGGGGTACCCCGGTCTACTGCCTGCCAAGCACGCCGGAGCTCCCTCCCCTGCTCTCCCCCTCGTAGCGCTGGGCATGGCGCGCCTAGAGGGCCCGTCGCGGCCTCACCATCGCCATCGTCGCTGGGCTCCGCCGCCCCATCCACGCCGACGACGACGCTGGTCTGCTTTGCTGCTACGCTAGCCACCAGGGTCGAGCTTGGCCTCGTCGGAGCCAACGCTCTAGCGCCTCCGCAGGACCCCATGCCAACCGCGCCACCGCCGCCGCCGCCTCCTAGGGCTGTTGTCGCGGCCGCGTTCGTCAACATCAGCAACGCCTCTGCCGCTCTGCAGGCGGCTACTTCCTTAGCCTTGATGTCTAGGTGACCTCGGCAAGGGCCGAAGCCGCCGGCTGTAAGGATCGGCGGTCTATCGTCGTCCTTGGAACACCGGCCTCCGGCAATGCCCGGAGCGCGGTCACGAGAGGAACGAGATGCACACGGCGAGAGCGAGAGCGAGTTTTGTGGCGAGTTTGTTTATCGCGAATGGCGCGCAGCCTTCCCGATCTGTTTTCCATTCAATATAACCGGGCTTGATCCGAGTTCCCCGCCACGATCTGGCGCTGCACGGTGCGGCCGTCATTTGCGGCAGCCCGTGCGACATTGCACGGCGAGCACGTCGTGGGCAGGGTGAGCCCATGGACGCGGTCACGGCGTCGTGGCGTGCAAGCCTCCGCCCCGACCCATGATTCTACGCGTTACAAAGCAAACATGCTTAATCTAAAATGGAACACCTAATGCACCTAGCATGGATACAATGTGACCGACACGATTACAAGATGATGCTCCAACACCGGCCAGGGTGGCTCCGCCACCGCGTCCACATCACGACCTCCAAGGCGGCACCTTTCCCTAGTCTGGAGGTGGTAAACACCTCGACTAGTTAGAGCCAGCGTGGCCAACCCCGGTGACCTCTCTGAGCGCGTACACGCGAGTAACGCCGCAGGACCAACCACAATGGACCTCTGCGTCACAAATGACTTTCTACTTAGCATCTAAGACGTCCTTTACGAGGACAAAGAGGACCTCGATGACATGCTCGCTGATTCCAGCGGAGGTTCAACAACCGAGGATCAATCGGCTCCTGTACTGCTCGAAGTAGAGGCCCATCCTGCATGTTGACGAGTAGTCATTGGGGAGTTCCTAGATGACGAGGTCGAGGATGGGGATATGGTTATGCCCCCGTGACCGTGGCCAGGTGTTGCCACCGTAGCCATTGTAGCACGGATTAGGGCGGCCACTACCCTAGCTGTCCTCGGCCTCAACGTCTTCCCCGTCCATCCATTTGCCCCCACCACAAGCCCGTCATCCATTCTAAGGGATAGCATGGAGGGGTGCTCAAAGCACCACCGATGATGGCTATGCGTCCGACAATGAGTTACCCTTGTCCTACCTGGATGCCGCCACTCGACCGCCGAAGACTACCTCTATGCCCCGGGAGCCAAGATGTTATGCCATAGTCAGATTCGTCTGAGGCACCGGGCCATGGCGGGCTGACTAGTGAGTAGCGCGAGCCTCACCGAAGATAGAAAAAGCGCGGTCGTCTACGTCCATAGCTGGTGAGTGGCATTCATGTTTGGCCATTGCAAGGATGTGCCTCTATCTGGTAGCTCCTCGAGTTCCATAGGAGAATGTTGGTCCCGAATGGTGATGGGTGGTGTGACATCCTTCCCTGCCAAAAATCATGCCCCGTGGCGGCTCTAGTGGGGCCTGGCCTAAGGCAACGGTCGCCTCCCAAGAAGATCCCAGCTGAGCTTCATGATAGGTGTTTCAATAGTATGTCCTTCTCGCATCATGTTGCAACTTATTGGCTGCCACAATGTTGCTTGTGTTGTCACGGCATCGACCACCTTACTAGGGACCGCGGGATGCCTAGGCCGGCCGCTAGGTCCTCGGCAAAGAGGATTGCCCCACCATGACAAACCGCCAATGCCCCCAAGCCCCCCCCCCCCCGGGTCGAAACCGGTTGGGGCGTGCGAGGTGCCACGGCCGAGGGCGGCCGGCGGGCCGTCGGCGGGGTTGGCGACATCGGTCTCAACCGACAATGGGCGTCACATAGATTTGGCGGTCGACTTGCGGCGCTACCTTGGGTTGTAACCTCGGGGCTGTTGGGCCTAGAACTCAGGTCATCGCTTTGCCAAGCTCTGTTGTAGGAGGTGAGGTAGGCTCATACTAGATGGTGCTAGGCGGGCTCAGAGCTTTTCTCTTTGCTTCTTGATTAACTTTTCTAGATCACTGAGAAAATTCTCTGGAAGATTAGCACTTTGCATACATTAACCTAAAATAAAATGATCAAAAACAAAATAAATGGTGAAGTTGTTATGAGTAGAAGATTATTGGTTGTTTGAACTTATTCCATGCGTATGAAGGTATACTAGTACTTCCTAAGTTTGAAATCTTCTCCGACAATGGCGCCAAAAATGCTTGTTGACACTGCTTAACGACATTACTAATATAGTTAGGCGCCAGTGACAATACTATAAAAGCAATGACCCCAAACAGTGCTGGTATATGAAAATTACTTTGCCACTAATAAACCAGTCAAAGGTTAACCTATACTTCTAGTAAAGATAAGTTGTCATCCCAGTCTTGTGTAACTAAAAAGTATACCATGGCATAAAATAATATGACTAGGCAAAAAATAAAGGAATAGGAATATAGAAAATATAGAACAAGGCTCTACAAGCGGACAGGATAATGAATATCATTGTAGCATTTTACCTAGAGTAAAGACCATGTTGTCATTTCTATTCTACCATGGGGAGGATATCTACAAACTAAATATACGTGGTACTAATAATATCCTTATGTATGGAATAGCTATAAACCAATAATAAATAATGCTTCTACTCAATAACAGGGTTAATGTCACGATAAAGATAAATAATAAATATGATAAAGATATATGTAATTAATGATAAAGGTAAATGATAAATGCAGGGATCAAGCCTCATAAAATATAAGATAAATCACATGTTATTGCTAAACTCTAACTACTACAAACATCTAGCTATCATCGTTAGTTCTACTACCCCATACCATACCAAAGGGGCCATCAACTAGGAAGGATTCAATAATGAGATCTTCACCTTCTTCGCGACACATGACCTACCATTCACTATACACGGAGGGAGGATTACAGAGGACTCAATAGGGTTGTAACCCCTATGATCTACCCCACGACTAAGCATATAGCGGGCATTTACAGATATAACATATATAAGCACCACGCTTACATAATCTATATATAACACCTATCTTGCACGTTACAAGATGAGGGCTATACAATCCTAAGTATGCAATCCATAATAAATATGTAACTCTTCTAGACATATCCAAGCAAGCAATAAACAATGCAATAGATAATATAATAATGATAAAGAATAATGTCATTGATAAACTTGAGTAATATATCAAAGATATAAATGTACCTATAGAACACCTTGACAGAATCTAAAGTTTAAGTCTTCCTAGACTTGGATCTCCTTCTGATCTATTACTATGTAGCTAATTTCTCTAGAACTAGAACTACTCTAAAGAACTAGGGTTTGAGGCTCTGGACCTGATCTCTGGAACTCAGATCAACTGAATCTCAGTACTGAATTAGGGTTTCAAGGGTGAGGTCTACCCTTGCTTATATAGCCTCATAGGATGAAACTTTTCCGTGCTACCCATCCATTCATTAACATGAATATAAGAATAGGGCACCGGATATCTTAGCCTCGAAGCCGGTGGAAGGTGAAAAGAACAAAACTAAGCCTTCTTCATCCTCTGGTCTGAAGAAGACCTTTTTCGTCCGATACAGAGCCCGGCTCTTCAAGGTTTCTTTCTTCTGATTTCGGATAAGAGTAATACATAGGGTCAAGCCTTTTCCCTATTTGGTATGGAGGGTGCTTTGCGTGAGATGACAAGCAAAAACTGAAGTTCACTATTCTCGAGAAAAAGAAGGAAACAATGCTATTCTTTTTGAATAAGATGTTGATCAGGAGCTGAGTGGAATAAGGCACTCAAGTAGTTACGCTTGTCCCTTGCCATGTAGTTACGGTCCATACAGAAGCTTCAACAATGCCAGCAACACTTCCCGGCCTTAAAGCAACTAAATTATATAGCCACGTTGATAGGTCTATGAATCAAACTTGACAGTGGTCAACTAGACTGAATTTTTTATCATCTTACTAAATTAAGCTGGCGAGCGACGGGAATCGAACATGTATCTTCTCCTTGGCAAGGAGATGTTTTACCACTGAACTACACTCGATCCTTGGATAAACCGACTTGATTGGACGGCTTAGATCTACACCATAGGTCGGTTGTAGAAAGATTCTAGAAGCAGAACACGTGGCTCCACAGGAGCAGGCCGCCCAGACCCACACTCTAATAGGTGGGCCTCGGCCTTTGCAAGTTGTCTTGTTTTGTTCTTTAGACCCTTGGAATTTATACTAATTGTCTTGATTTGGTCCTTCTCTTATGTTTCTCTATTTCTTCTCTTATTTTATCGGTATTCTGCTATTTTCTAGAGTTCACCTACAAAATTAAGTGTGCAACAAAACTCGTGGAATTCATTAGTGAAAACCCTATCTTCTATTGTTCTTGTTCCCAAATGTTCTATTATTTCATAATAAAAAGTTGACGTTAACGACCGTCAACAATAGTATTACTAGTATTTGGAGTTTCCCAAAGCTATCAAGGAGGGCTTGGCTCCTCTGAAGAAAGGATTCTAGGTATGAATATATATATGGTTTCTTCCAAAGTGTTGCTCTTATCTTATTATAGTTGTGCCATAGAACTAGAGCATAGTTTTTATGTTATAGTCTTGACAAATGAACTAGCATATGGTTTTGTGTTATGATCTTAACATGTTGTTCTTTTTGACATTACCTATATAAACTAGACTATAGTTTCTATGTTATGAGTTTGTCATATAGAACTTTGCACATAACCTCTCAAACAATATATATTGATGGAGTTGAAGTGACGGTTCATCGTGCCTTCGGGCTTGTCCATATTCTAGCTCGTTGATCAGTAGTTCATAGGCTACAGGGGATATGGGTGGTTTCCTTGACGCGGGCATGGTGCTCGGGTGCACGGGAGCCTTTGAATATGACGGTATGCTCCAAATAAGGGGATGACGGCAGGTGGCGACAACTTTGTTCGTCTTTAGCATTCCATCACTTTCGTATATCATGTAGAAGTTCATAAATATCTTTCTTGGCTAGCAGAACAGCTGAAGGGATCTCCCTGTCCATCTCATGCTTAACTGTAATTCTAGTCATAATTAACTTATATGATCATTAACTTGTTCTTTGCATAGTTATATTAGAACATGCCTGGTCTGCTTAGGAACATTCTTTTATTCTTTATTCTTTCTTTTAGTTTTATCCTTGAGACAGGATTGAGTGTGTGTGTGTCAACTATCTTTATCTATCTTTTTCTACATCGTATTTACCCCTGTTATGAGCAATGGTATATTATTCACATATGTTGTATGTTATCGTGTTCATGTCCCTGTTAGAGACTTTTACACCATACTATTGGGACAATATAAATAACGATACCCTGAATACCTCCGGGTAAAATGTTATAACAGTATTTCCGTGCGCTTGCAGACTTTTTTTGTAAATGTTACAGAATACCCACCAGCGTTTCCTGATGGCATCGCTAGCATATACTAACTCTAGTGATCACGTTGTGAAACATCAACAAAGGGTGAAAAACATATCATATGCCGGAGTGGCATAGTGGTGTGGAACTCAAACACCTAATGAAAGATTCAACCGCATTTAGTTTTCTATTCCAAATGCTATTCAGAGATCTTTGAAGTCGTCAAAATCGAGCGGAAAAGTCTCTACAAGATGCCTAACTATTCAAAGTGGAAGCAAAAAATGGTTGTTGTTGCTTATACGGTCCTTTACAATTTTCTTTGGGAGCATGAAAGTGAATATGCAAACTAATGGGGGTGATTCCCGATCTTCCGTCAGGTTCAAGATAACTATCGATTTGTTCGGAAGTGACACACCGATCCGGCTTCAGATCACAAAGACCCAAACCCTGCAACCTTAGGACCACGTCTCCTCTGGTTATCAATCGTGTCACAAGCCGGTTGACCTCGCCCAGAAGGATAATCCTTGCTGCGAATCGAAGAACACAAGCAAGAACAAGGTAAAATGCAACTCAATTGAAGTGACAATTTGCAAATGTATGATTAAAATCTCAACGTGGGGTTTCACAAACCGATAACGGCGACTGTTCAAACACAGATTAATCTAAAGCAAAACCCAAACCCTAACATAAGCGACGGCTACTGATTATAAAGCCAAAGGGGCGTTCAAGGACCCCCTACTCACGTCACTAAGGAACCCTAACATGTTACAAGGTCCAAACAGCCCAAAAGACAGCGACGCAGCGCCTTGACAGATTCTGGACGTCAACTTGTTTCGACGATTCCCATTTATTCTGATGGAATTTGGCCCTCAAACCAAAGCCATTAGTTAGCTTATGAAATTATCTTTCCATCCATGTATGGATCGTCCAAAACGGAGTCCATATGCGACCTGGGCATCTGTTTTATTATTGAGTGGTCTAGCAGCCTGAGATGAACTCGAACTCGACGTGGAGTGGGCCTCCAACTTGGCTTGGACGCCTTTGCTGACCTCCTAAGGTGGTGGGCAAGGTGGAGGACGTCCTTGGGTATCCCAAAGATGCCACACCCTTGGGGCATACTCCAACTTGGGCCGGGGTCCCAAGGGTGAATATCAGGCCCATGACGACGACGTTGCTTTCGGCAGAAACAGCGACAGATCATCTTGATGATTCGAAGGCCTTGCCGATGTGATATTGAAGTAGGACCAGGTCTATTTGAAATCTTATGAAATAATCTTTCCATCAAGTGCTCATTGACCTCGATCGCACTTCGGATGAAAGAGTTATGGCCTTCCCAATGGAGTACTGTCATGCTGCCGACGAACCGAAAGCGTAACTCTAGTGGACTTGCACTTTGAGACCCATTTGTACCTATAATAAAATAGTGACACGTACATGTGGAACCAAGTGAATTGTACCAAATTTCACTATGCAAATGTGGGAGGGAGCTCACTTTAATTTTAACTTTTATGGGCGTATCCATACGTGTCATGCCCTCATCATCCTCCCCTTCTTGACAACAAACCGTCCTCGGTTTGAGTTTAGTTGGAGGACACAGGTTGTAGGTAGTAGTCACCATTGCTCCCCTTCTTGAGATTTAACCTGTTTCTTTATAAGAAAATTTGGAGATCTTCATAAGACATGGTTATAGCTATTGCAACCTTCTAGTTGATCATATTTATGCACATTAAAAGAAGATTTCAGATTTGAACAAATATAGACACGATGCACCATATATTCTCCTTTACAGTTATATTTGCCAATAAAGTTATATATACATCTAGGTAACCATGATAATTTAGCACATTTAAATTTCTCTTCCAAACTACCAAGAGCACACAGAGTATCAAACTCAACATAACCCAAAGTATTTAAAGAAGACAACAAGTGCAATTCATCTTTTTTAGTAGCAATTGGAAGCAAATGTTTATTTTCAGCATAAGGCTTTGGTTCCAAAATAAAATAATTACTCTCCTTCAATGGTTGTGGCACACGAATAATCGTACCACTATCATTCAACTCATCTTGATCACAAATATTAGTAGAACATTCATCATTTGACAAAGGTAAATTAACAGAAGGTTCTTTGTACAGAATCAAGAGCATCATTGGTGAGAAAATTCAGCACATCAAGAGAGCTCTTACCTGAGACATGTACCTATTCTTTCTCAATCACCTTGTCCTCATTTTCGGATTCATGCTGCAAAGTATTAGTTCCAACAAGAGACAAAGCAATATCTTTATTTTGTAAAAAAATAGATTTAGATGAAGGTAATGTAACATCTGAAATAGACCATTCTTTTCTAAAAGGCTCATTCTTTCTTCTCTCTACTCTCAGGAGATCTTCTCTTAAAATTTCAGCAGCAGTCATAGGAATAAGTGTAACTTTTCTACTATTGTATTTGAACAAATATTCATTAGTTACCGGAGTGCACAACATTATTTTCAGATATCCAAGGTTTACCAAATAACAAGTGACATGATTGCATAGGTACTATATCAAATTCAGCGCTACCCTTATAAGGACCAATTGAAAACTCAATGTGTGCAATTTCGGTTACCTTTATTTTATCCCAAGAATTTACCCATTTAATGTAGTATGGATGTGGATGTGGCCTTGTGGTCACACCAAGCTTCTCAATCATCTCTAAACTTGCAAGGCTGTTGCAAGTCTCGCCATCAATCATAACACGACAACGCCTTTCTTTCACAACAAAGTATGTTTGGAACAATTTGTTGAACTTGTTTTGCTCCGCCTTCTCCATTTGAGAACTGAGCACTTGTTGTGCAAACTCCGTAGTGTCCTGCATGTCACTCTCAAAAGGTACTTGTTGTTTGACATTGTTAGCAATAAATAAAAAAAATCCCTATCAACTAATATATGTGTATCAGTGGAAACACGCTCTCACACGCCTTACCAAATTCTTACAATTATTCTTACCAAAGCAAGACAGTGGATGGTACAACCGGTGGCTGGTTCGTGATACCTGTGAGGGCGTAGCACCAAGATTGCAAGGGTCTTTTTCTGTACTGATCTGAAGTATATGTGGAGCTTCAGAGGCAACAAAAGAACAAATATGTATATGTGACACACAAGTCAGTAACATATAGCAATATTGAATAAATGTCCAGAGCACTTGGCCTAGTTGTTGGCCTATATGTGTTCCTAGCACTAGTTGTGACCCTCAACGGAGTGAAACAAGTATGATAGATAGCAGTGGAAATACGGACAAGGCAAAAGACACAAAGAATAGAGCTATTGAGTTGTTCCTTATGTGTGCTCCTTTTCTCTTCTCTTTTTTTTCTTTTACTATTTTTTCCTTTTTTTGGTCCAAACTTTTTGCTTTTGCTCTTTTGATATATTTTTTTCTTAGCAAGGAGCACACAAGAACAAAACACAAAAAGTTTGAGCTCAGTTGGACAAAAGATGTGGCCTATACAAAATTTTGATTGTGATCTAAAAGCCGATCCAAAATTTGCGGGCCTCAAAACTCGATGTTCCTGATCGAATTTCGCAATTCTGAATTTTGCGAACCTAGCTTTGCTAGGATAAAACAGATCTAAAATTTTCTGGCGTTCTCCGTAGATATAAATTTCGCCCCGTTTCGAGTTCAGATGCAAAAGTTATGACTGTTTTCAGAAACCTGCTCGAATTAGGGGTTTTTTTGTGGACACAAGATGCAAACTGATGATGAACGAGATGATGGTGGGTGCAGTGATCAACACAAATATACAAGAACACAATCTAAGCTAGCAACAAGACGTTGACCTAGGACACGTACTCAACACAACAGAATCTGAAACTGAAATATGCAAAGGCTATGGCATGGATGGTTGTAGGACAGAAAACAAATATGGCGGTGGACTGTAGGACTGCAAAACACTCAAACTAGGGGATAAATATGAACTTGACGGTATACCTGAAGCTCTGATACCACTTAATGGGGGGTTGATTCCCGATCTTCCGTCAGGTTCAAGATAACTATCGATTTGTTCGGAAGTGACACACCGACCCGGTTTCAAATCACAAAGACCCGAACCCTGCAACCTTAACACCACGTCTCTTCTGGTTATCAACCGTGTCACAAGCCGGTTGACCTCACCAATAAGGATAATCCCTACTGCGAATCGAAGAACACAAGCAAGAACAAGATAAAATGCAACTCAATTGAAGTGACAATTTGCAGATGTATGATTAAGATCTCAACGTGGGGTTTCACAAACCTATAACGACAACTGTTCAAAGATAGATTAATCTAAAGCAAAACCCAAACCCTAACATAGGCGGCGGCTACTGATTATAAAGCCAAAAGGGCGTCCAAGGACCCCTCCTCACATCACTAAGGAACCCTAACATGTTACAAGGCCCAAACGGCCCAAAAGACGGCGACGCAGCGCCCTGACAGATTCTGGACGTCAACTTGTTTCGACGATTCCCGTTTATTCTGATGGAATTTGGGCCTCAAACCAAAGCCATTAGTTATCTTATGAAATTATCTTTCAATCCATGTATGGATCGTCCAAAACGGAGTCCATATGCGACCTGGGCATCCGTTTTACTACTGACCGGTCCAGCAGCGCGAGATGAACTTGAACTCGACGTGGAGTGGGCCTCCAACTTGGCTTGGACGCCTTTGCTGACCCCCTAAGGTGGTGGCCAAGGTGGAGGACGTCCTTGGTATCCCAAAGATGTTCTCCACGCCCTTGGGGCATACTCCAACTTGGGCCGGGGTCCCAAGGGTGAATATCAGGCCCATGACGACAACGTTGCTTTTGACAGAAACAGCGACAAATTGTCTTGATGATTCGAAGGCCTTGCCGATGTGATATTTAAGTAGTACCAGATCTATTTGAAAGCATATGAAATAATCTTTCCATCAAGTGCTCATTGACCTCGATCGCACTTCGGATGAAAGAGTTATGGTCTTCCCAATGGAGTATTGTCATGCTGTGCCGACAAATCGAAAGCGTAACTCCGGTGGACTTGCACTTTGAGACCCATTTGTACCTACAATAAAATAGTGACACGTGCGTGTGGAACCAAGTGAATTGTACCAAATTTCACTATGCAAATGTGGGAGCGAGCTCACTTTATCTTTAGCTTTTATGGGCGTATCCATATGTGTCATGTCCTCATCACAAACGTTGCTAGTTTCGATCATGATCCTCATTTTGTGCCAACAATACTGGAAAGGTATACTCTCTCCATAGTTGAAAAGAAAGACGTTTAGGACAGCGACATGGTCTCCAAAGCGCAACTTTGACTTCACTTTTCTATAAAAATATTTATTAAAAATTATATATGTATACTTTTATAAAAGTATTTTTCAAGACAAATCTATTGATATGATTTTCACATTTCTGAACTCAACGACTTAAAAGTTATTCATGATTTATGTTCCCTATGTTTGACCCAAACTTTTTTCAAAACATCTTTCTTTTCAACGGAGGGGAGTAATCGATATGCAGTCACATCGGATGGTTCTACTTTGGAAATTAATGCCGCTACGATGGATGCATTTCGTGATGAGTTGGCCACTCCACTTCTCTCTTGTTTGGAACTAGCATGTAATGGAAGACTAGTCATCATTTAATCTTTAGTTATTTTTATGTAATATTGTTGAGACGTTGTCTATGGACTTGTACTAATTAATTATCTATACATATTTAGTTATTTTTTGTGTATGCACTAATTTTTTTACAAAAAATATGAACAAAACAGGTGTCCTATACGGTGGAAAAAAAGATATATCAAACAACCCCAAAGACAAAATTGGCCATTTGAACCAAAAGCTCGGTTTCGTGGATCCAAACAGTTTTCTGGTCGATCCATGTCGGATCCGAGATTCAATGATGGAGCTGAATCCCAAATCTAATTCACTTTTTTAGTGGAGTTGAACAGGTCCTTGGATGCTTGAGTTCTAGCTTCTCTTTAGATACTGTAATCCACTCCAACGTTGATTCCCTCACCCACCCCCTCGGCGCGTAGTATTCATTGACATATGATTAGGAGTATCTTAGGAATATTCTTTCTATTCTTTCTATACCATGCTAAATAGCTCGTATGATACTAGTGGCATATGATGATCTTAGACTTGGGTAGTTATCATTTATTATCTTTATCTTGTGACTTATCCTGTTGAGTATTGTTAGATGCATATGGCTACTCCGCACTATACAACTGCAAGTGGATCTCATAAGTAAATCACAATCTAAATCATTATACCCTTTTCTCTCTACTTTCCATAGACTCCCCTTCCCTGTGGTAAAATATAAATACGATACCTGGATTACTCCCGGTGAAGTGCTACAGTGGTATTTCTATCTGTGCGCTTGCAGATATCATGTTCATTCTTTTATCAAGGCCTATCAAGAATACCATACCCGCATTTCTTAGAGCGTTATTGCTAGGGTGATAGACTAGTGTATAGGTAATGCCTAGAAATGAATGGTATACCTTGAGTACATATCCTGGTGAGATTAACTCCACTATGGATAATGATGCTAAGATTACACCCCACAACTAACACCGCCTAACTCCACCTTTGTTGGATCGTGAGATTAATTCCACATCCAAGCTAACATGATTAGATAGATACCTCATATATTTCTTTCGCCTTCCTAATTGGGATCGTGTAAGAAATATCAACAAGCATTTCGGACGCCGTTCTTGGAGAAAGGCGTAGTCAAACCGAACAATAGTTTTTCATGGCTCTGCTTCCAAAACTTTTCATAGTTTGGATAGGCGTAGTCAAGATTTCAAAAAGTGTTTTTCGTAGCCACATGAGTTATCCTAGCTTCAATCCTAACTTTCCTAAGGTTTGGAAAGGTGCTAGTTATAAACTCTAACTGCTAGTTTAATTTTTTATAGTGTTGTTTTCTAACTTTACTAGAATGTTCTCCACAACTTATTAACTTGTTCTTTGCGTAGTTATATTAGAACATGCCTGATCCGCTTAGGAACATTCTTTTATTATTTATTATTTCTTTTACATTTATCCTTGAGATAGGATTGAGTGTGTGTGTCAACTATCTTTATCTATCTTTTTCTACATCGTGTTTACCCCTGTTATGAGCAATGGTCTATTATTCACATATGTTGTATGTTGTCTTGTCCATGTCCCTATTAGAGACTTTTAAACCATACCATTGGGAAAATATAAATAACGATACTCTGAATACCTCTGGATAAAATGTTATAACGGTATTTCCGTATGCTTGTGGACTTTTTCTTAAAATGTTGCAAAATACCCACCAGCGTGTACTGATGGCATCGCTAGCATATACTAACTCTGGTTATCACGTTGTGAAACATCAACAAAGGGTGAAAAACATATCATATGCCGGAGTGGTATAGTGGTATGGAACTCAAACACCTAATGAAAGATTCAAGCGCATTCAGTTTTCTATTCCAAATGCTATTGAGATATCTTTGAAGTCCTCAAAATGAAGCGGAAAAGTCTTTACAAGATGCCTAAGTATCCAAAGTGGTAGCAAAAAAAATGGATGTTGTTGCTTATATGGTCCTTTACAATTTTATTCGGGGGCATGAAAGTGAATCTGCAAACTTTGCTAGTTTCGATCGTGATCCACATTTTGTGCCAACAATACTGGAAAGGTATAATCGACATGCAGTGCACATCGGATGGTTCTACTTTGGAAGTTAATGCCGCTATGCATTTCGTGATGAGTTGGCCACACGCCTCTTCCTCTATTCTTTGGAACTAGCATGTAATGGAAGACTAGTCATCATTTAATCTTTAGTTATATTTATGTAATATTGTTGAGACGTTGTCTATGGACTTGTATTAATTAATTATCTATATATCTTTAGTTATTTTTTTGTGTATGCACTAATTTTTTTACAAAAGAAAGATGAACAAAACAGGTGTCCTATATGAAAAAAAAAAATATATAAAAAACAACCCCAAAGACAAAATAGGTCATTTGAACCAAAAAGCTCGGTTTCATGGATCCAAACAGCTTTCTGGTCGATCCATGTCGGATCCGAGATTCAATGAGATGGAGCTGAATCCCAAATCTAATTCACTTTTTTAGTGGAGCTGAACAGGTCCTTGGATGCTTGAGTTCTAGCTTCTCTTTAGATACTGTAATCCACTCCAACGTTGATTCCCTCACCCACCCCCTCGGCGCGTGCTCATGAGCCAACGGTGAAGGTGCTTGCATGAAAACGTACTATATACCAAAGTTCCTATTAGTAAATCTGCGATAGGAGAACGAGAACAAAATAATAGAGCACAGCACATACTACAAAACAGGACATAGGTTGAGCAGATACTACAAAACAGGACATAGGTTGTTCCTTCAAAAAAACAGGACATAGGCTGCCACCCAGCTAACAAACTTGGCAGCCACGTTTTGACCGGCAAAAACAAAACAAAGAAAGGAACCACTGATGAATGTTGCGTTGCTGCGACGAACATGCAGTGAATCCTTGCAAACGCATGATGCATTCCATCACTCCTAATATAAGTAGCTACCTCGATCCATCCATCATCACCTTGCAAGAACTCCAACAGACTCGCGTGGCATGGAAGAGCCAATAAGCATGGAGGCGCAGCCACTGCTCGTTCCACTGCCACGCGGCCCCTCCCATGCCGAAGACAGTAGCTCCACGGCGGCGGCAACCGAGTCGAAGCGACTGCTGCGTCTGGCGGGGCCGATGGTGGCCAGCTTCATCCTGCGGAGCGCCGTCCAGATGGTGTCCGTCATGTTCGTGGGCCACCTCGGGGAGCTCCCACTCGCCGGCGCCTCCCTGGCGGCGTCGCTCGCCAACGTGACCGGCTTCAGCCTTCTCCACGGCATGGCGGGCGCGCTGGACACGCTGTGCGGGCAGGCGTTCGGGGCGCGGCGGCACGCGCTGCTGGGCGTGTACAAGCAGCGCGCCATGCTGTCCTCGCGGTCGCCAGCGTCCCCGTCGCGCTGGCGTGGGCGTGCGCCGAGCAGCTCCTCCTCGCCGTCGGCCAGGACCCGGACGTCGCCAGGGAGGCCGGCGCGTACGCGCGGTGGCTGATCCCGTCGCTCGCCGCGTTCGTGCCGCTCACCTGCCACACCAGGTTCCTGCAGGCGCAGGGCGTCGTCGTTCCCGTCATGGCCAGCTCCGCCGTCACGGCGCTCGCACATGTCCCCGTGTGCTACGCGCTCGTGTACAAGGTGGGCTTGGGGAGCAAGGGCGCCGCGCTCAGCGCCGCCGTCTCCTACAGCGTCAACCTGACCATGCTTGCTCTTTACGTCAGGCTGTCTAGCGCTTGCAAGGCGACGTGGACAGGGTTCTCCATTGAGGCCTTGTCTCTCTCTGGCCTGAAGGAATTCACAAAGCTCGCCGTCCCGTCGGCGATGATGGTTTGGTAAGAACTGATCTTTAAATTTATTTGTCATTTGACAAAGAAAGATTAGAATCACTATTGTTAACTACTAGTTAGCAGTAGCAGTCTGACCATTTGACTGGTGCCTTCGTTAATATTGTTCAGCTTGGAGTGGTGGTCGTTTGAACTGCTCGTTCTTCTCTCTGGGATTTTGCCTAATCCTAAAGTCGAGACTTCCGTCTTGTCAATATGGTAATGATGATAACTGGACAGAGATAGTATCTGTTACTATGCTTTTCATGATATGTTATTATCTACTATTATTTAACTGGACATTACTGAATTCGTAGCATCAACACCGCTACTCTGCTGTACATGGTTCCGCTTGGCCTTGGCACTTCTACAAGGTGTTCTTTTGCATCCTCTCTCTATACTTTAGAATTTAGAAATACTATACTTGTAGTTTATCCTTTCATTTGCTAACTGATTTGCAATGTTTCCTTCCTTGTCTATAGTACACGCATCTCCAATGAACTCGGTGCAGGGCAGCCTGGAGCAGCGAGGCTAGCAGCGCGAGTTGTGGTGTGCATGACCTTGTCTCAAGGGGTGGTGTTGGCAACCATCATGATTCTCCTGCGCAACGTTTGGGGATATGCCTACAGTAGCGAGAAGGAGGTGGTGACATACATTGCGCGAATGCTTCCCATCCTTGCTCTTTCGTTCTTTGTCGATGGCCTCAACGGTACTCTTTCAGGTAAACCTATTGCCTGAAAACGAATTCGATATATCTTTTGGATACATCATCTGACTTCTCCGGTCAAAAAAGATTAGGACATGTCACAATTTTGTCAAATCCTAGAAACAACAAACATTAATGACTACTACCACATCATACAGTAGGCGAACTAAACAGCAAACCAGTGTTTTCCTAAATTTAAAATGGTACCTACAGTTTAATCCTTTAAAAAAAGAAGGCATAGTAACAGTAAGATCATTTAATCTGAAACTATAGACATATTCAATTTTATGTTGTTTTTTGTAACTTTCCAGGGGTGATCACAGGATGTGGCAAACAGAAAATTGGTGCTCGCGTTAACCTCGGTGCGTTTTACCTGGTTGGCATTCCAACAGGGGTGTTGCTTGGATTTGTGTTCCATCTAAATGGAATGGTACAATGTCTCTATTGCCTTTCTCCTCCGATCGACTTGCCAGTTGTTGTAGTTGTTGTAACGGCCACTTTCACTTACTCATGTGAGAGATGGTTGTCTTCTTACTATAAAGCCTTCCTGAGTCCCGATCTCAACTGTTGTGTTTCTTCACAGGGTCTTTGGCTTGGCATTGTGTGTGGAAGCATCACCAGGCTAGCGTTGCTCCTGTGGATTACACTGCACACAGATTGGGAGAGTGAAGTAAGTAAAAATTCAGCCACAAGGCTTTTACCGTACGCAGCTTAATTGGTGTGCTCTTATAACTCATGATCCCAAATTTAATTATAGGCTGTGAAGGCCAACTACAGGGTCCTTAGTTCATCAGTGCAAACCAAGTGATGGAATCGGCAACCTTCGTCGCATGAATATATGTCATCTGTCACGACTATTTAGGATCTGTTTGGCATTGTTCGGCCTCACCAATTTCAGATATGCTTTTAAGAAGTTCAGACATTCCACCATGAAGATAGAGAAGGAAAAGGAGGTGTTCAGCTTTGACATTAACTCCAGCTCTCTATAATGAGAGGTTTTAGGGGGCATAATATATTGTGTGTCCTTGTGATTTTTGTTTGAATGACTACGGTAGTACCTCTCGATACATGTTTAGGATAAAGGCTAGATGGTATCGGGTCTCTTGAGTTGGAACCCTAATTGTTTAGCATTATTTTGTCTTGCAGATCCTATCAGTTAGGAATTCAAAACGTAGATATCGAAACAATATTTTTGGTTTCATGTCAACTTGATACTGGAGCATGATCAGTAAATGCCAAAAACAATTTGGTTAGTGAGACAGAACGTCGGATCTGCCAAAATTTTCAGATGGAATCTTCAAAAGTAGGTTGGGCATCAATAGAGAATCACTTCTCCATTTGTACTAGAGTTGGGACTAAAAAATCTGCTTCACCCTGCTCTGTATCCTGGTCCCTCCTATGAATCTAATGGAATCACTCCATCGGACAATCGAGGAGCAGAGGTAGCTCTTCCAAACAGACCTGTGCACAACAATGTATCCGCCGTAGCAAGCCCGTCCCCTCTACACTAGCTTGGTGCCCCTTGTTGCCTGCCATCGGATTTGGAACGGTCCCTATTCTTGTACACTTGCAACATAAGGGCTTCCTCATTGCATGTTTTTTTGCTGTAGCCTCAAGTGCCACGTAGGATGGGATAAAAAAAAGTAGGGGCTCTATTCTTGTCATAGTGTCTTGCAGAAGCTACATATGCTTAAGGAGAGAGAAGATGATCCATGTTGAAAAAGAAGAGGGAAAGGAAATAAAGGTGTGGTATGATGAAAGCAAAAAGTTTATGTGCAAGCTACAAGCAATAATTTGTTGTATTGTGTAAATAATAGTCTCAATATTTCCTTATCTACGTGGATCACTTTATTTCTACTAGAACCACTACCACTTGTAGCCTGATCCATTGTGCTTGCCCTAAAGCAACTGATGCTCGATTGCGGAGGTGGCACAAACTGCAGCAGAACAAAGCATGAATCCATGATTCTAGAGTTGCAATCTTCTTCATAAAACTCCGCTCCCTTCTCCTCGAAGCTACCCTCCGCCGCTCTTGTTCCGGCGTCTCGCCGCGGAGGAAGGGAGAGAGGGCCCCGCTGGTTTAGTTGTAGCTAGTTCTAGGTAGTTTTCTATTTTAGCTCATGGTAGTATCGATTATGGGACCGCCAAGGTTCGCCGTCGTTGATACAATTCCTTGCCTTCACGTCGTCGGCTCCTCTATGGTACACCTAAATAAGCTATCGCTCCCTCCATCCCGCGAGATCCAGTTCCCGAACCACCGCTGCCACCCACCGATTTGCCACCGCCACCACTCTTCCATTCCACTAAGCCCAAGTTGCTCCATGGGCGTCTCAGCAACTCTCCATCGGGCTTCGCCCGGAAGAAGCCGCCTCCTCCAAGGGAATCGACATCGAGATACATACATCGCCGGCGACGTGAAGCCCCAAAATCCGTCGGTCGTTTGGTGTGAGCTTCCTCACCATCTCGGTCGCCCCCGCTACAACCGTTGCATCGCACGGTCTCTCCACCCTGTTGTTCTCGCCATCGGCGATACCTCAGCTCACCGCCGGCGTCCTCTTCACCGGCAGCTTCTAGGTGGATTCTCTATTGCTCAGGTCAAGGACCTTCTTGTAATCGACCTTCTTTGAAGGATCGTTTTGTAATATGGCTGCTTAATATATGTTTTATGTTTTTGTCAAAAAAAAAAAAAAAAAGCATGTATCCATGATAAGATTCTGTATGGGCTGACACTTGGGACCATCGCATCAATTCCATGGTCCCGGTCTAGTCTTCCTTAGCCTGAGTGGCTACATGTACGTACAAAAGGTAGTTGGTACAACTACGACTGGGGCACTGGACCATAAATTATTCCTGAAATACCACTCTGCGAGAGGCTGTTTGTCATGGAGCACCTTTGTTTTCGCGTATTTTTTGACCAAAATATACTCCCGGCTTTGTGTTTCATCCATTTGCAGTGTTCTAACGTGAACTCGCATAATAAAACATGCACATGCAGACATGTAGTAAAAACCATATGCTGTCAGGAGCAATCAGCTTCACTTACACGCTTCTCTACTAGAGAAAATGCCAGGCAGTCAAAGATTCCGCATTCGGTAATCAATCTATCGTCAGTACTCCCACTGTCCCAGCAAAAGGCCATACAAAACATATTTTGACCACTAATTTATCTTACAATACGTCGTGTGTTTAGTTCTTAGTCACATCAACCAAAAACCAAAAAGTTCCCAAAATTCCCATCACATCCCATCACATCGAAACATTTAATGCACCCAAAGAACGCTTGCTCGCCACTATAAAATTTAGGTAATTAAAAAACTAATTGTAGTAAACTAGATGTACATTGCGAGATCGATTCTTTTGAGCCTAGTTACGCCATGGTAGGATAATATTTACCAACAACGAAACGTCTTCCACTGTGCGATGTGAGCCATATGAGGAATTTTGCACCCAAATTTTGGGATCTAAACACACCCGTTGTTACTCACTCCGTCTCAAATTATAAGTCACTTTAACTTTTTAGTTCATCCATTTAGTTATATATCTAGATATAATAATATGTAAGGGTGTCTAAAGGGTCTAAATACATAACTAAATAGATAAATTAAAATGGTCAAAACAACTTGTAATTTAGAACAGAGAGTATTTTCTAAAAAATCAATATAATCTCGGACACTTTGAATAAAAAATTATTGATGTTGAGCTTTATAGTCTAAACTTCCTTTTTTTGATAACTAGTTTTATATTCTAAACTTGCATGCAATCTAAATAGCTAGTTGGCTATGATTGGCGAGCTAAATGACTAATAAGTGGTCAAAGCACCAGATTGGGCGAAATTGGCCCATATCAAACACGCCCTTGGTGTCCCTTGTTGCCTGCCATCGGATTCGAACGCGGTCCCTAGGGCTTGTTTAGTTGGTGGGTAAAAGTTAGAAAGTTGATTAACTAGACTACCCTTTTAATTTTTTAAGATTAAGATTCACCTACAAGTGATTTATAGTCAAGACTTGCAAACTAAGAAAGATCTAAAGGTTTTCCTTATAGTTAATTTTTTTACAAGCAATCTATTTATTCCCTATTTTATTTATGTTTCCAAAAATATTGATGTGAAGGAGAGAGATCAGAAAACTTTGGAAACTAAACAAGGGCCTATTCTTGTACACTTGCAACCTAAAGCAACTAATCCCCACCGAGGTGGCACAAATTGCGGCAAACCAAACCATGAATCCGGGTGTGTTTAGAGGTCAAACGTTTGCCCAAAATTTGGCAGGTGGTTGCATATACTAAAAAAGAAAATTATCCCAGCGACGTTTCGCATGTTTGTGATAAATATTATCATACCATGGGGTAACTAGGCTCAAAAGAATCGTCTCGTAATATACATCTAAAGTGTGTAATTAGTTTATTTTTTTTACCTACATTTCATACGTCGAACTTTTGGGTGATATCGTCTTTTGTTGCATGATGGGATATAATGGGAGTACAAAAAATTTTTGTGAGAAACTTTGGCTCGGCTCTAAACACACTTCGGGACCATCGCATGAATTCCATGGTCCCAGTCTAGTCTTCCTTTAGCCTGAGTGGCTACATGTACGTACAAAAAGTAGTTGGTATAACTACGACTGGGGCACTGGACCATAAATTATTCCTCCAATTATTCTGAAATACCACTCTGCGAGAGAGGTTGTTTGTCATGGAGCACCTTTATTTTCTCGTATTTTTCGACCTAAATATACTCCCTGCCTTGTTTCATCCATTTGCAGTGTTCTAACGTGAACTCGCATAATAAAACATGCACATGCAGACATGTAGTAAACTGTAAACCATATGCTGTCAGGAGCAATCACCTTCACTTACACGCAGTCAAAGATTCCGCATTCGGTAATCAATCTATCGTCAGTACTCCCACTGTCCCAGCCAAAAGCCATATAAAACATATTTTGACCACTAATTTATAGGAGTACTACAATACGTTGTTACTCACTCCGTCTCAAATTATAAGTCGCTTTAACTTTTTAGTTCATCCATTTCA
Organism: Hyparrhenia diplandra; assembly: GCA_015847255.1. NCBI lineage: Eukaryota > Viridiplantae > Streptophyta > Magnoliopsida > Poales > Poaceae > Hyparrhenia > Hyparrhenia diplandra. The sequence goes on along the minus strand of JADLZK010010825.1, from coordinate 159,028 downwards.
TTATGTATCTAGATACAATAATATGTAAGGGTGTCTAAAGGGTCTAAATACATAACTAAATAGATGAATTAAAAAGATCAAAGGGACTTTAATTTATAACACAGAGTATTTTCTAAAAAATCAATATAATCTCAAATACTTTGAATAAAAAATTATTGATGCTGAGCTTTATAGTCTAAACTTCCTTTTTTGATAACTAGTTTTATATTCTAAACTTGTATGCAATCTAAATAGCTAGTTGGCTATGACTGGCGAGCTAAATGACTAATAAGTGGTCAAAGACTTGGCTAAAAGATTAGCCCGCATATTAGCTCTCATTTTTTGATGCACTAGAGCTAATTTTGAGCTAACTAGCTAAGCTCTTGTGTATCCAACCATGCCCCAAGTATTGGTCAAATATAATTTTTCACTGTGCGATTACCATTATTAGAGCCGAAGGGAAGTAAGCATATATATATTAATCACACGAGGTGAGGTGCCTGTGCCTCTGCTGACACTAACATGCCTGCCTTGCACACAGAAGCATTTAACAACCGCTGCTCGTACGGTGGTACCCACAAACACAGTGTCCCAGTCCCAGCGTACATCAATTTATTTCCTTCAGGCCTCGGTCATAAACTATTTTTCTCATCTGCCAAAGGAACGCTGCTGTTCACTCAAAATTCAACAAGCCATCAAGCAACTGTGAAGTACAAAACACACAAGGAACCAAAGAGGATTGTCCTGTGGCTTGCATCTTGCCCTGATATAACAGCTAAAGTAATACTTACATCATGCGTGTCCTTGGAAAGGAACAGCTAAATCGGCACAATCATCTTTAACAAAAGCACTTATGTAGGGACATGTTTGGGGGTGCCCCTACAGATCAATACTAAGCACTCTATAGAGTAACCTGAACATGCAAGATCCATGCTGGTCTCTGTTGATGTGGCCAAGACATGTATAGGGGTTTGATGATTGATATGCAACAATGTTATGTATTCATGTGTTGTAAGATGACAATTAGCAAGATAAAATTTTCCAGACATCCAGGTTAAATAATTCAGCAGTGCTTTTGCAAGTAAAACATGAATAAAAAACATATGTGAAGCCAAGACATCATGCAAAACATTAAAATAAAGGTTGCTATCATCACATGGAAGGTGATGATGCCAAGCTAATATATCAATCAATCACCAGAAATCCAAGCTGAATAATTCGTTAATTCCTAAGAAAGTTAACATAAATCAATAGCATACATCATGGAAAGCTTTAAAACAGATGTTTCTGATCACATGGAAGGTAATGATGCCAAACAAATCTATCAATCACCAACTTGATAGTTAATATGATAGGGACAAAAGGTCGGGCTATGCCCATTCCTATAAATCTGTACCAATTACTGGTTTGGTTATATTGATATAATATAATATGGAAAGATGAAAGGAAGTTCAGTGATCAAAACGATATCTCCCTCGGACCAAACCCAGTAATGTCACAAAGCAAGAGTTGTCAGGATGTCACCACTCACCACAACCACTACATATCTTTTTATTCTGTGCAAGAAGACTGCGTCTGACCTGCATTACATACTGTAATGTAGATAGTCAGTAACCAGTCTTGGTGGTGGCGTTCAATGTCCACATCTACCATTCCCTTTCAGGGTTAAGTTCATCAATGACCCGAATATCTACTTGTCTACTTGCTAAAATAATGTATCAAAGTAGATATTGTCCTAGCAGAGCACCAACTTGCACGGATACTACATATTAGTACCACACGCCTGACCCATCATTCAAGCCAAAAGAGAGCAATGTGGCACAGTTCGCAATTTATATTCGATTCGTACAAGTGTGTTCAAAATCAAACTCACAGAGCAAGCAATTGAAATGAGGAACAAAGCCAATCTCAACAAACATGACATGAATTCTTGACTATCCTATCAATGCAACCAAATTCTGAGGGTCGGTAGCAAATATGATAAACAAAGCATGGTGGTAATATCAAATTCCTAACTATTTGATTTGATTACTAACAAGTATGACAGCGGCAGTAGCACCAACAGATCAATCCGCAGAAGTGTTCAAAGTGGCATCCCTCGCAAAATAGCTTACGAATATACACTCACAATCTCAAATCCATTTCGAATTAGTAGATGAACAGATAGATAGATAGAAAGGTAGACATCTGGAGCAGGAGCATCATTATCTTCAAAAGAAAAAAAAAGAAACTAAATCGCAAACATATTCAGAAGTTTGGTTCCTTTCTTGGCGGGCCTGCCACCGTCCAAGAAGGGAGAACCGGCCAGCCATCAGAGGTTACCATCCATGGTGGAAGATCTCAGAGCACTTGCCCTTGAACCACCGGATGCCGCGTCGCAGCGACGCCTTCACCTTGCCCTCCACCGAGTAGGCCTTGTAGCTCGCCACCCTTCGCCGCCGCTTCATCTCCGGGTCGCTGAGGCACCACATGCTGGCCCCACCGCCTCCACCTCCACCTTTCCTGCCGGCGCCGGCGCCGGCTCCTCCTCCTCCACCCAGTCGCCCATCCTTCCACCCCGGCGGCGGGGGCAGCGCCAGCGTGTGTCCGGGTGGAGGGGAAGGTGCGGAGGAGGCGCCGTGGTGTAGATCTCGATCCGCCGGTCGCCGCCTGCGCCAGCGCCGGTCCCAGGGAAAGCGTCATTCTTGGCGAAGGCGGGAGAGAAGTAGCCGTTGTTGGAGTGCGGGGAGGTGGAAGAGGAGAAGTAGCCGTTTCCGTGCGTGAAGGCCGGGTCCGGCACGGAGGACGGCGGTGAGCGGAGGTCGCCCCGGTACGGACGGTGGTAGTCGCCCATGAGCGGTGAGCGTTGGTGAGCGGAGACGAAGGCGGAAGCGGAGGGAGGAGGGGACGGCGAGATGGGTAGGAAAGCACGGGAGATTCGGGCAACAGTCGTTCGTTTTTTTTTTTTGTTGGTGGACGGTGGGACCCACCCTTTTGCGAGTGAGCAGCAAAGGGCAAAGGTGGGAATTAAAGTAGAGCACGGGGGTGAAGAAAGGGATCTTTGCTTTTGGGCTTCTTTCCCTTGCTGGAATCGAATTAGGCCCAAATCCTGTGTTTTGATTGGGGGTGTTTTTTTAGATAATGGATAATTTATACCCAGCTTCATCTATCAATCTAATGGCATTGACAGGAAAGGAGAAGGAAAGTTCAGATTTAGTGGTGGGAGAGGGATCTCTTGTTCCTCTCGGAGCTGTCAGTACTAGGATGAGGGGATTGAAGGAACAATGCCATGGAGCTGAAGAACAAGTTTCTGATTTGTTTGGTAAGCTTTCTCTGACTTCAAAGGAGAAAGATGTGCTAGTGTTGAAAGATGATGAACATAATAATTTAGCTGCTGCAAAATATGTTGTGATTGGGAAGGTTCTTGCGTCTAGTTTGTTGAAGCTAGATACCATTATGGCTGCTATGAAACCGGCCTGGGGCAACCCCAGGGGATTGATGGCAAAAATGGTTGGAAATAATCTGTTTACCGCTGAATTTGAATCTGAGGCAGACAAAAAAAGGATTCTTAATGGCTCTCCGTGGTATATTGGTAAACAACCTGTAGGGGCGACAAGTTGTGATTCTAAAAGATTTTAATTACGATTTGCGCCCTACTGATGTACCTTTTGATGAATTGGCCATTTGGGTAAATATATTAAATCTTCCTTTGGCGCTACGTGATGAAAAATGGGTTTTGAGTTGGCTGGTAAGATTGGAAAAAAAGTGCTAAAAGTTGATGTGGATGAACAGAAAAGAGCGGTGGGGAAGGATTTGAGAGCAAGGGTTATTATCTCGCTAAAAGATCCTCTACCGTGAGGGGTTTCTATTTATTCAACCAGACGGCAACGAAAGGAATGGTATGATGTGGTATATGAAAGGCTTCTTTTCTTTTGTTTCTCTTGTGGTATTATTGGTCACTCAAAATTGATTGCCCTAAGCCAGCTTCTAAAGATGAAAATGGTTGTTTGCCTTATAGTGAAAAATTGCGTGCTCGGAGGAGAGAAGTTTTAAGAATAAAAGTGATTGGTTTGCCCAAGGGGTTAGTCCCTATACGAAAAGCAACTCCTCTGAAGGTTGGGAAAGTTCAGATTCCGTAAAAATCTTCTACAAGAGAAAGTGAGGATAACAATAAAGTTATTACAAAAGAAGTTCGAGATGATATTAATATTGAGGCTTCCTCACCAACAAGGAACCAATTGCTTAATGATGCTAACATGACCGCAAATGATATGTTTTTGGAGGATTATTCAGCAGATGGTATAAAGAGTCCACCCACACAAAGAAACGAAAGTCCGATGAAAAGCTCATAGAGAATGTCGCAGAATGGATGGAGATGATATGGATATGTTTGATGGAAAGTCGATGCCCATTGGTCCTACAAAATGAAAAGTGGGTTTGGCATCTCGGGATAGGAATGAGAATGGGGCTTCTTGAGAGTTCTAAGAAATTAAAAAACTAATCACATGGAATTGCTTGAGCCGCGACCTCGCGAGCAAAAAATGAGACTAATCACATGGAATTGCCGGGGGACCGGGAATGGCCCCAAGAATTCAAGGGCTTCGGATATCTAGAAGCGGGAGGCCCCCGATATTTTATTCCTTTGTGAAACTAAACATAATGGGAAATGGTTGGATTGGTTAAGGTGGAAGTTAGAAATGCCTAATTTGTTGGCAGTTGACAGTGTGGGGACTAGTGGGGGTTTGGCGCTTTTTTGGAGGAGAGGAATTGAACTGGAAGTTAAAAGTTTCTCGAAATATCACATTGATAGTGTGATAAAAGAAGATGATATGATTGAATGGAGATTCACTGGGATTTATGGTGAGTCAAAAAATGAAGAAAAGGATAATACGTGGGAGATCTTACGACTATTGAAAGACCAGTTTGAGATGCCCTGGCTCTGTAGTGGAGATTTCAATGAAATTTTATTTAATTTTGAAAAGGAAGGAGGACATCCAAGGGCAGAATCAAATATGCACAAATTCAGATTAGCTTTAGAAGATTGTGGTCTGCAGGATCTAGGATTTTTGGGGGACCCTTTTACTTGGCGAAATAATCATCATGTGGCTGCCAGCTTTACAAAAGAGAGACTTGATTGTGCTTTGTTGTTAATAGCGAGTTGGAGATATATGTTCCCCTATGGTGAGGGTTACTAATGGGGACCCTAGACACTCAGATCATAGGCCGATTATAATGGATGTGCATTGTTTTGAGAGCATGTACTGCTTCCAACAGATACAAGTGATGCCAAAGTTTGAAGCAAAATGGCTTGAGGAAGAGGAATGTGAGATCCGGGTGATTCAAGCTTTGGATAGGGCGATGGAAGAAGGATGTAATAGTATGATGCAAAAGCAAAAAAGGGTTACTTGGGAGATCTTTAGGAATGGGACAAGAACATTTTGGGAGAGTTGGAAAACGAATAAAGAAAATTAAAAGTGATTTGGAGAGGTGTAGGAGGATGACTATATCTCAAGAATCAAGAAACCGAACACATTCTGCGCTATAAGCTTGAACGATTACAAGACCAAAGATAATACTTATTGGAAACAACGGGCTCATAATTCTTGATTGACAAAGGGTGACAGAATACTTGGTTTTTCCATGCATTTGCATCAAAACGGAGAAGGAAAAAAAGCGGATTAGGTGCTTGAAAGATGAAAATGGGGTTATGGTGAAGGGAGAACAACTAAAACTTTTCATTGCTAACCAATATCAACAATTATATATGTCATCTGCAGGTTCATGTTCGACTATGTGTCTTTAAATTGTGTTGAACCTAAAGTCACAAATGTAAATGAATGAGGCATTAATGGAGCCATTTACGGGGGATGAAATCTGAAAGCTTTGGAAAACATAGGCGACTTGAAGGCTCCGGTGTTGATGGTATGCCCTCTATCTTTTACAAAAAGGTTTTGGTCATATATTGGCGAGCAAATTAAAAAGAAGTTCTTGAAGTCCTGGAGGGCCAATGCCACCGGGCCGAGTGAAACTATTATTGTCTTGATACCCAAAATTAGCTCGCCCCAAACCTTAAAAGATTTCCAACCGATTAGTCTATGCAACGTGCTGTATAAGATCATTTCAAAGGTCCTTGCAAATAGATTGAAGAAAATCTTGCCGGATATCATTTCTCCTTCTCAGAGTGCTTTTGTGCCAGGAAGACTAATCACGGATAATGTTCTTTTATCGTACGAATTGATACATTATTTAAATTCTAGAAGAAAAGGTAAAAATGGGCTGGCTACAATCAAATTAGACATGAGTAAAGCATATGACAGGGTGGAATGGGTTTTCCTACAAAATATGTTGATTCGGATGGGTTTCAATTTAAGATGGGTACGATTGATCATGAACTGTGTTACTTCAGTTGTTTACAAAATCAAAGTTAATGGAGGGTACACTCATCAAATTATCCCTCAAAGGGGCTTAAGACAGGGTGATCCTCTTTCACCTTATTTATTTATTCTTTGTGCAGAAGGTTTATCAGCTATGCTGCATAAGGCTGAACAAGAGGGCAAGATTGAAGGCATTAAGATTTGTCGAGGTGCACCAAGAATAAATCATCTATTATTTGCCGATGATTCCTTAATTTTGATGAGAGCAAAGGCAAGTGATGCACATGAACTTAAACATATTCTACAAGTATATGAAGATGCATCTGGGCATGTAATAAACAGAAATAAATCATCAGTTTTGTTTAGCCCAAACACAAATGATCAAACTAGGAGGCTGGTTAGATCAAGTCTTTCAATTGAGAATGAAACAAGCAGTGAACGTTATTTAGGTCTACCAGTCTCGGTTGGGAAATCAAAGAAGTCAATGTTTGAGTACATAAAAAAAGTAGGTCCGGAGTAGGATTCGGGGTTGGCGGGAAAAACTTCTTTCTAAAGTCGGCAAGGAAATTCTTATTAAGGCTATAGCACAATCCATTCCTACTTATGCTATGTCATGTTTTGATATTACAAAAAGCCTCTTTGTGATGAACTTAGTATGATTAATGCGAGATATTGGTGGAGCCAGCAAGATAAAAATAATAAAATTCATTGGCTTAGCTAGGAGAAGAAAACCAGATCAAAAAAAAAATGGGAGGTTTAGGTTTTCGGGATCTGCATCTATTTAATTTGGCAATGTTGAGTAGGCAAGCTTGGAGATTACTTACCAGCCCTGATTCGCTCTGTGCACAGGTATTGAAGGCAAGATATTTCCCAAGGTCAAATATTCTACATTGTGTTCCTCGGGCTGGAATATCTTATACTTGGAGAAGCATATTAAGAGGGGCTGAACTTTTAAAGGAAGGGCTCATATGGAGAATTGGGAATGGAGAAAATGTGAAAATATGGGAAGACCCATGGATACCCAGGGGGTACCACAAGAAAACCAATTACACCTAAGAGATCATGCATATTTGTAGGATCATGGAAGCCTAGCCTTAGGCTTACCCCTTAAAAACGACACATTAAAACTTGACAAGCCGATATAGGGAGGCGCGGCAAGCCGCGTTCAGGCATGGGACCCGTAAAACTGACAGACAGAGAGCAGAGAGTGAGAACCGAGGCCTGTCGGGAGTGCCCAGCCCCGTACGGCAACGGGTCACTTTTTGAAATTGACTCCGAGGTGAATCTGAGAGCTGTGAACTTGGTGCTCATGATTCACAATTCTTCCTGCACACAAATACTTCACAGAGGATAGAGCAAATATGACAGAAACCTTGCAACAAAGTAGATCGGGACGAAACCCTATCTCACAAGATAAAATATGCAAGAATGTAAAGAACACAAGTGACACAAGGATTTATCCGTGGTTCACCGTCGCCACACAGGCTGGGTTACGTCCACGTTGTTGAGGTTGCCAGACAAGGCTTAGCTTGCCCACCGGCTTGCTTTTTCCCCGTTCACAAGTCTAGGGGAGTTAACCCTAGAGATGTAGGGTAATGTATTCTTGTTTGTGTGAGGTTACAAACCTCCCAAGGCTGCCACACGAAGGGGGCAAGCTCAAGGGCGACGCCTAGCCGTCTAGGAGCAAGCTCCAAGAGTAAAAAACCCTAGGGTTCCGGCCAAACGTGAACCAAATGCTCTTTTGAGTGGGGAAGTAGTAGATCCGGTCTCCAATTGAAGTTTGCTGCCTTTTCCTTCAAAAATCCCCAAAAATGGGAAGTGAGAGATTGAGTGGGGAGCTCAAGAAACTTCAATGGAGGAGTGAGAGAGAGCAAAAAGGTGCTCCCTGGCCGCTACATCGCGAGGAAGAAGGAGTGAGCCAGGTAACCATTGTGGGAGGGGTAGGATAGGTATTTATACCCCCAATACTGCCGCACCGACACGCGGGCAACCGCGGCGCAACCCCAACAAGTTCCAACCTTGAAGAAATGCTTTGGTCAGGCTTGGAGTGATGATTTGTGTCTGATTTGAGTTTTAGAGCACTTGGTCCACAGGTGCAGGAGAATCCTAGGATCCCTCTTAATAGTACGGCATTTCCTAAACTCAAGATTCAAAATATGAAATAATTTAAACGCCTTGATCCTAAACACCACCATCTAGCTTATTTGGTGCCTTTGGACTGTACATCAACTCCATATTTTATTCCCTGCATGTCATCTTCGTAAATCTTATTAGTCCCCTAATTCGGTGGTCATCAACGCCAAAACCCACTTAGAGCTTGATTGCACTTACAATCTCCCCCTTTTTGGTGATTGATGACAACCAAATTAAAGCTTACATAAGATGTAAAGTCAAACTTAGATTTCAAAGACCAAGGATGTAGGAACCTCCCCCTAAATATGTGAGTGAGTTTTGAATTCTCATTGTTGACATAAAAGGTCAATTTCACATATTTAGGTGTGATGAGGCCTCCCCCTAAATGTGTGAGTGAGATTTGCATTCTCAAAATTGACATGAAAGTCAAGTCACACATTTAGAAAGTGTGCAAGGCCTCCCCCTACATCCATGGTTGCTGTGGGGTGCTCAGCAAAGTGTCACAAATATATAACTGTGATGTGTATGACAGATACAACTGAACAGAGCACCAAGGGTTGTCTGTTTGCACTGATGTGCGCGGCACTGCCACGCCTATCAGCACAGACAGACAGACAGGCAGAACATCATCCACAGCATATAAGACATGATATAGGAACTAAACATGCAGCAGATTATATAAAACAGAGTTTAAACATCCAACAACCAAATCCGAGAAATAACAAGTCATAAGTGGCATTATTACATAAAATAGAGTTTCTCTCGAACTCACACCTAACAAGCTACTCTCAAAGGATCTAAACTCTAAAGCTCCAAGCTGGCTGCAACATCCTTGAACATCCGAGAAAAAGTTTGACCCCCCTCATTTCTTCTAATTTTCTCCCCCCTTTGGCGTCAAGCACCAAAAAGATCATAGAAAAGAGAAGAAAAGAAGCAGAGTCACTCCTCACTAGAATCATCCCGACGGCTGGAAGCGGTGTCCTTGTCCTCCTCCTCTAAAATAACGGCACTAGTCTGAGCGGAGCGACGAGTAGAGCGACGAGCTAGGACCTGCTGCGAGAACGAGCCAAGCAAGTCTGACAAGTCCTGGATGTAGCCGACAACTCGGGAGGTCATACCGAGGTGGTCTAGGGATAGAAGGAGGAACCGGAGTCCTTTGCTTCTCCCTAACACTCTTGAAAGCCTGCCTCACCTCCCTGCGCATCTCATAGGTCTGCTGTGATGCGTATGCGCAATGCCCAAAGATGGCCATGATCCACTTCTTCACCTTGGATCGAGAGCCACTGTGCCTTCTGGGCCTAAAGCTAGAGGGCTGCTCCAAGTCCTCTCTACCGGTTCCCTCCCCGCAGTGGATCGGCCACTAGTCTTCCCTCCCTCCAAACCATGGGTCTTCTCAATGTTGTAGACTGTGTGGAAACAGTCCTAGGGATAGATGTTCCCTGAGACCCTCTCAATCATAAACATGAGGTAAGGAGCATAGGGCAGGTTTCTCCTAGCATCATCCATGGCATTTGCCAGCTGCCTCCAGATGAACTTCCCAACATTGAAAGTCTCATCATTCTGAAAATGAGCAAGAAGGTTTCTGGCATACCCATTGATGTCTGAGGCTGCCCCATCCTTGGGATCAATGGTGCACCTGCACAAGTTGTTCATCACATAGAAAAAGTCCTTCAGACCTTTCCTCTTGCCATCAGCATCCCTTGGCTTTGCCCAGCAGTCCTTGATCACCTTGATGTCAACAGGATCAATCTCATGAATGTTCAAACGCATGATCAGCCCCAAACCCTAGAATCGACAAAATGTGACAAAGTCAACTCTGTAGTGCCTCTTGTCGGTCATCCGATGAATGGTGTCCATACATGCATCCCGATGGTAAGTGGCATGGAACTGACTCAGAATCTCCTCATTCCAATCATGCTTGAAGGACATGATGTCTGTCAGCTCAAACCTGTCACAAGCCTCAATATCCTCATTGAAGGCATCCTCTTCCTTCTCAGCCAACCTCTCAAAGTCTATGTAGTGCATAGTGGTGATCTTGCTCTTGGATGAGTGAAAGAGAACCGTCAAATAGAAGTTTGAGTGAAAAGCCACCCAAAACCTCTCATCAATGCCTTCTGTCTGCTCATCATTGTAGACATTGTAGGCTCTTGCATCTGCCACTTCCCTCTGCTTCCTGAGGTAGCTCACAACTGGAATGGGTGGATCGTTTGCGCGCTGCCATCTCAAAGACACCTTCAACCTCTTTGCATGTAGGTGTTGTCAAACATAGAAAGATGCTCGGGGTGCCTTGGTCACCATCGGATGGTGTACCCATCTTTCTTCTCTCCTCGGTGAGTCCAGTGACCCACTGCTTTGCCACCCACGCTCCTCTGCCCATGTTCTTTCTGCCACGGCCTCTTTTCTCAACAACCTTGACCCTCATCTTCCTTTTGCCATGGGGATCACCTCCAGGATCCATCTATGCAAAGAATAGTATTTTGGTCAGAAATTGCATATGACAGAGTGTATAGTGGCCAAACATATGTAGAAGAAGATTAGGAAGGTGAATTTTGATATCTTGAGCAAGTCTGTCGCCGGGCTGCGCGGCACTCTCCTTTGCCCGCGAGGCATGATGACTGCTGCGCATGCACGCCTTTGCCCGTGTCATGCACGCACTGCCGCTCCCGCCGAAAAAATCAAAGTTCACCTGCCATGACCTTCTAATACATCTATTCAACACAATCCACACATCCATCGCATTTTCAGAAACCAAATCTCAGTTTAGGTAGACATTGCCCATGGATTGAAAAGGAATATGAACTAAAGTGAAAGTTTCTTCGATATATATAAAATCAATCAATTTCCTATCTTAATTGAGTAGGTGATTTGAGGGATATTTCTTGATTGAATCAGCTAAGAACTGTCAAGTTCTATTTGGGGGCGGTGCCGTGCCCTCCCCCTAAATCACCTAAGTAATTAAAATACAAAATCCATCGATTCCATTCAACCAAATCACTTTCCTAGAGTTCATACATCACTAAGAAACACAAATCCATGAGAAATTCCTACACATTGCATAGATCGGGCAAAATATCCATGGACTAGGGTTAGGTTTACCTTCTTTGTTGAGTTCGTGGATTGAGGAAGAGAGAAGAAGAGCAGGTGCTCGTGGGTGAAGGCCGGGTCCGGCACTCGGGTGGGCGGCGGTGAGCGGAGGTCGCCGCCGGTACGGACGGCAGTGCGTGAGTCGGCCCCTTCGAGCGGTGAGCGTTGGAGAGCGGAGAGGAAGGTCGGAAGAGGGAGGGGGAAGAAAACCGGTCGGGAGGGGGGTAGAAAAGGAAAGGAAAAATTTTGGCCCGAAAACGGTTCGGACTTGGGCGGGCAACCTAAGTCGTTCGTTTTTTTTTGCCGTTGGTGGACGGGGGACACCACCACTTTGCGAGTGAGCAGCAAATTTATTGCCAATTTTTGACTTATTTCTCCTCAAACTTGATCACGAGAGACACCAAAATTCATTGCCGGTGAACAGATAATCAATACGAGAACTATGGCATTGAATTTAGGATTAGAATTAGAAATCCTTTTGAAACACAATATGAAAGTTTTCACAAACTTTTTCTATGTCAAACTAGTGTCTCAATCAAACTGCATGTGTCTTTTCAAACAAAGTTACGAGAATAGAGAATGTTTAGCTCACTACGCAAAGCACAAAACCTTGACTCATCGAGAGGCTTGGTGAAGATATCGGCTAGTTGCTTTTCGGTGCTCACATGGCGGTGCGATATCTCCTTTGAGTTTGTGGTCTCTCAAGAAGTGATGACGGATGTCTATGTGTTTTTGTTCTAGAGTGTGCTCTGGGGTTGTTTGCGAGTTTGATGGCACTCTCGTTGTCACAAAGAAGAGGCATCTTTTGTGAAATGACATTCGTAATCCTTTAAGGTTTTCATCCAAAGTAGTTGAGCACAGCATGCACCTGCAAGCAACATTCGGCCTCGGTGGAAAGGGCTTAGAGCTCCAAGACACTAAGGACCGTCCAAGGAATTGACATGTCCCAAAAGTGCTTTTTCGATCTACTTTGCAACCGGCATAGTCGAAATCTGAATAGCCAAGTAGATTGAACTTGAAACCCTTAGGATACCACAAGCCAAGGTTAGGAGTGAGGACTAAATATCTCAAGATTCTCTTAACAGACCACATTGTGACATTCCTTTGGATTGGCTTGAAAACGAGCACACATACACACGCTAAGCATTATGTCGGCCTAGATGCACAAAGGTAAAGCAAAGATCAATCATGGAGCAATATACCTTCATGTCCACGGTTGGACCCTCCTCATCAAGATCAAGATGTCCATTACTTGGCATTGGAGTTTTGATTGGCTTTGCCTTAGCCATATCAAACTTCTTTAGCATGTCATGGGTGTACTTGGTTTGGCAAATGAATGTCCCTTCCTCCATTTGCTTGACTTGAAATCCGAGGAAGTACTTTTTAGCTCACCCATCATGGACATCTCAAATCTCTTGGTCATTGTCCTACTAAATTGCTCAACATACATATTGTTAGTGCTACCAAATATTATGTTATCGACATATATTTGGCATACAAAGATATCATTGCTAACTTTATGAGTGAAGAGAGTAGGATCAAATTTGCCTATTTCAAAGCCTTGATTGAGCAAGAATTCCTTAAGGCATTCATACCATGCTCTAGGTGCTTGCTTAAGCCCATAGAGCGCCTTTCGAGCTTGTAGACGTGGTTGGGAAAATTGGGGTCTTTAAAACCGGGTGGGAACATACACTTCCTCTTGTAAAAGGACCATTGAGGAATGCACTCTTGACATCCATTTGGAACAGCTTGAAGTCATGATGGGCAGCAAAGGCTAGAAAAGAATGTGAATTGCTTCTAGTCTTGCCACCGGTGCATATGTCTCATCAAAGTCCAAGCCCTCTACTTGAATGAAGCCTTGAGCAACCAATCTTGCCTTGTTTCTTGTCACCAACCCATCTTCATCTTGATTGTTGCGAAAGACCCACTTGGTGCCAATGATGTTTGTCTTGGGTCTTTCCATCAAGTCCCATACTTGATTTCTTTCAAAGTTGTTGAGCTCTTCTTGCATAGCCAACACCCAATCGGGATCCTTGAGAGCATCATCTACTTTTCTGCGGTTCCAAATATGAAACAAATGAGTAATGTTGGCGAAAGCGGCTAGATGAGATCGAGTAGTAACTCCCTTTCGAAGACTCCCAAGGATATTATCAACGGGGTGATCCCGTTGAATTGTTTAATAAATAGTTGTGGGTGATCAACGCCTTACGCATGTTCTTCTTGATCTTCATCAAATTCATCATCGGCTTCGAGAATTGGAGCAAGATTAAGTGGTTGAACAGTGATGCGAGGTGGATCAATCGGCTGGAGGTAGGTGGCGCGGCACGGCCCGCGCGTTTGTCTTGGCACTGCCCGGCACACTTCCGGCAGGCTGTCTTTGCACTTGGTCATCGAAGTCACGTCCGCGAGAATCTTGTGCGGCAACAAGCTGGTGGATCCTCCTCTCCATTTCCTTGATCTTCTTGAGGTCTTATATCACCTATAGCCAATTGCTTGATTGCCTCATAAGGTGGATCCTCCTTTCCTACAACACTTTGATCAACTTGCTCTACTTGAGAGCCATTAGATTCATCAAATGTCACATCTATAGTGATTTCAACCCTACCGGTGGTTTGATTGAAAACACGATGGGCATGCTCATTTGACCCGTAACCAAGAAGAAAACCTTCATCAACTTTAGGTGCAAACTTAGAGGTTCGGGGCCTTTTGTTGAGAATGAAACACTTGCACCCACACCTTAGGCTTGTTACCTTGTTAAGAGCTCATATGAAGTCTTCTTGAGTTTCTTGTGTAGGTAGAGGCGGTTGATGGCATGACAAGCGGTATTGATGGCTTCACACCAAAAGATGTCTGAAGTCTTGTACTCGTCAAGCATTGTCCTTGCCATCTCTATGAGTGTTCGATTCTTCCTCTCTACTACACCATTTTGTTGAGGGGTATATGCAGCTGAAAACTCATGCTTGATGCCCTCTTCATCAAGAAACTCTTCAACTTGGGTGTTCTTGAACTCGGTCCCATTGTCACTTCTCACTTTCTTGACAAGTAGACCAAATTCTCTTTGTGCCCTCTTGATGAAGGTTTTCACCTTCTCTTGTACCTGACACTTATCAAAGACAAAGGAAACCCAAGTGAAGCGGGAGTAATCATCAACAATAACAAGTCCATATTTGTTACCCCCGATGCTAAGGTAGGCCACCGGTCCAAAGAGATCCATGTGTATCAACTCCAATGGTTGAGTAGTGGTCATCACACTCTTTGGTGGGTGAGGTGCACCTACTTGCTTTCCGGCTTGGCAAGGTCCACATATCCTGTCTTTGTCAAAATCAACATTTGTTAGTCCAATGATGTGGTTGTCTTTTCTGCGGTTTGGCCAAGTTCCTCATGCCAACATGTGCTAGATGGCGTGCCATAACCAGCTCATGCTAGATTTTTGCCATTAGACAAGTCTCAAGCTTAGCCTCGCTTTTGTTAAAATCATCTATGTCAAGCTTATTCTTGAGTTTGCTGTAAAGACAACAGAGGAATCCTTCCTGCGAAAGACTTCCACACCAATATCCATAAAGAGACAATTGTAGCCTTTCTCACACAATTGTGAAACCGACAACAGATTGTAACCCAACGAATCAACATGCAAGACATCTGAAATATCATGCTCAGGGGTGTGATAAAACCAAGACCGATCACGCTTCTTACATCATCATTTCCAAACCTTATGTTGTTCCTCTCATCGTTGGTTTGGGAATATGATGAAAACATACTCCTTTCTCCGGTCATATGATTTATACGGCCCATTTGTCAAGCACCCAACTTGACCCACCGGAGGAGTATGCCTGCAAAACAAGTTTAGTTCACAAGTTTAGGTCCCCTAAGATTCTTGGGACCTTTTACATTAGTCACAAGAACTTTGGAAACCCAAATAGAGGTGTTGCGGTAAATCTTTTTGTCACTGCCCATGTACTTTGCATACACCTCCCCCTTGCTGTTTGCCTTCACCTCAAAGCAAGGATTGGAGTCCAACTTGCTTGCTTTTACCTTTGATTGATAGGAGTGGCTCTTTGGAACAGCCCGACAATGTTCTCGACTTCTGGACCTTCTTAATAGCCTTTTGGACCATTTTCTTGGGTCGATTCTGAGCTGAGGCGGCAAGTAGGTGACCTTCCCTTTTCTTGGGGGCGGCCGCTGCCGCGCGGGGACCCTAGACAGCTCGGGTTGGCTTGTGTCCAACGCTCTGTGCAGGTCTCTCTTTACCTACTGCCCCTTTGCTCAAGAATTTGACACATTCAACTCCATTGATTATCTTTCGACCATTGGTTTTGTTTCCATGCTTGTGTCCAAGTCCATCCTTGATTCTTGGATTTCTCCCATCAATGTAGTTGGGCTTCTTTGGAACTTCAACCTTGTTGCTCACTGTTTGCTTGTTGGTTTCACCTTCTTTTCTTACCATAGCAGTGAGCCTAGTGATCTCTTTCTCCATTGCTTTCATGTTGGCAAGGTTAATGGCATAAGCATTCATATCAATATTATAGCATTTTCCACAACCTTGACTAGTGGAGGGAGTAGAGATATCCTTTGTGGCTGAGAGATGTGAGTTGCTCTCCCAAAGAATGCTATGTTTGTTTTCAAGCTCTTTGTGCTTGTCTTGCAAGTCACAATATTTCCCATTAAGGGCAACCATAGCCTTCTTTGTGAGAGCATGGTCTCCTTGCTCATTAGCTAGGCTCTTTTGCAAAGAAGCCACCTCACTTCTCTCAGCTACAAGAGCATCCTTGTTATCAACATAGAGCTTTTCAAGTCTATCAAGTTGACTATCTCTAGTTGCTAACTCCGCTTGGGTACTCTCTAAATCCGCCATTAGTTGAGCAAGAAAGCCTCTAGTTTTGGGATCTAGGTTCTTGGTGAGTCTAACATATTCCTCATCATCACTAGATTCACTATCATCACTAGAGCTTTCACTAAGATCACTAGATTCATCACTAAGAGAGGGAGAAGGCTTGAGTGTGGATTTTACCTTCCCATGCTTGGCCATGAGACAAACATGAGTGGAGTCATTTTCTTCCTCATCCTCATCATCGGTCATGTTGTTGAAGAGCTTGGGTGTAGAAGTCTCTTGCATAGCAAATGTTGCAACATGGACTTCCTCTTCACTTGTCTCTTTTGTTGAGTCCCACTCATGGCCGATGTGAGCTTCACCCATGTTCCTTCCCTTTCTCTTGTAGTCTTGCTTCTTGTCTTTGCCATTGTCCTTCTTGTATTTGTTGTTCTTGTTTTCATAAGGACAATCGGCAACAAAATGCTCCTAAAGCTGCCACGGTTGAAGCATGTCCTCTTTTTTCTTGTTTGGGAACCTTCGTTGCACCATCTTATAGCCATTTGCTTTCATCCCCCTCCCATACTTCTTCATGAATAGGGCCATATCATCGATCTTCTTGTAATCAGCCCCATCATCTTCATCATCACTAGAGGAAGAGGTTGCATCAATGTTTTCTTGCATCTTCTTCATTTCTTTGTCTTGACTTGTAGATGCTTGTTTGCTGCCCTTGACTTTGTTGGAGGAGCTTGGCTTGCTTGTCTTGGTTGCCTTGAGAGCCACATCCTTGATCTTGATGCCTTCAAGCTTTGCTTGCAACTCTCCAAGCTTTCTTCTCTCATTTGCTTCCTCTCTTTGCATGTCATAGGTGAGCAGCCTTCCAAGCACATCATTTGGAGTGAACTCTTCAAACTTCTTCTTGTCACGGGTCAAGGTGACCACTATGTCATTTCTAGGTGTATATGCTTCAAGCATGATCTTGACAACGGTGTGGTCATCTAGATCCTCATCTCCAAACCCTCTAATCTTGCCAACTAGCACCATCAACCGATCAAACATTTCTTGTGCCCCTTCTCCATCAAGGATCACAAACCGGTTGAGCTTTGCCTTCAACAAGTCAATCTTGGCTTTTCTCACTTTGTCTACACCTTCATGTGCAAGTACTAAAGTGTCCCAAATCTTCTTTGCTTCATTGACATTCATCACCTTATTGTACTCATTGCCTTCTAGAGCACTAAGAAGGATGCTTGTGGCTTGACCATTGATGTGGGCAGCTGCTAGCTCTTCATTTGTTGGTTCCTTGGGGTTCACCGGTGGCTGAAATTCACTGCACACAACCTCCCAAAGACCGGGGTGAAGGGCGCTAAGATAGGCTCTCATCAAGTGCTTCCACTTGGCATAGTTGGTCCCATCAAAACGGGGTAACTTTCCCGCAGGCACATTGATAAAGGACTTCTTATCGCGGTTAGTCAAATAAGAAGAATAGTTGAAGGATATGGCGGCAACTTGTTGTTGTTGACGCTGCCCTCATCCTTCTTCTTTTCTTTCTTCTCCTTCTTGTTGTAGGAGATATCATCATCTCCATCGTCGGAGCTACTTGATACTCACTTGACTCCGCTTCTTCTTCTTGTCTTTGCTTTTCTCTTGCTGCCCTTCTAGCAGCCCTTGCCTCACGAATCATTCTTCTTTGTTCTCTTCTTTGAAGCTTCTCGGCAAGCTTGATGCTAGCTTGCTCTTCTAGCTTCTTCTTTTCTCGTTCTTGTCTTCTTGTGGTTCGTCTTGCTTCCCTTGCGGCTCTTCTCTCGGGATCGGTACCATCACCCTTGATGGTGCTCTCGCTATGCACAGAGCTCGCCGCCGCTGGCCTCCACATCCTCCACGGGGATGGTAGGCTTGCCTCCTCTTCTCGATCCCTCCGGCGCGTCCATACTTCACGCGGTGAAGCGTATCTGTATCCTAGCTCCGATACCACTTGTAGGATCGATGGAAGCCTAGAGGGGGGTGAATAGGCTTACCCCTTAAAAACAACTTTGTTAAAACTTCAACAAGCTATCAAGCAGGGGAGGCACGGCACTGCCGGCGTTCAGCACGGCACTGCCGCATAAACCGCCGACATGAGAGCGAGAGGTGAGAACCGAGGCCTGTCGGGAAGTGCGGTGCGTTTTGCCACGCGGCCCAAGCGACACAAACTTTTGAGTGACTCAGGTGAATCTGAGAGTTTGTGAACTTGGTGCTCGTGATTCACAATTCTTCCCGCACACAAATACTTCACGAGAGGATAGAGCAAATATGACGAAACCTTGCAACAAAGTAGATCGGGACGAAACCCTATCTCACAAGATAAAATATGCAAGAATGTAAAGAACACAAGTGACACAAGGATTTATCCCGTGGTTCACCGTCGCCACACAGGCCATTACGTCCACGTTGTTGAGGTTGCCACACAAGGCTTAGCTTGCCCACCGGCTTGCTTTTTCCCTCGTTCACAAGTCTAGGGAGTTAACCCTAGAGATGTGGGGTAATGTATTCTTGTTTGTGTGAGGTTACAAACCTCCCAAGGCTGCCACAAAGGGGGCAAGCTCAAGGGCGACGCCTAGCCGTCTAGGAGCAAGCTCCAAGAGTAAAGAACCCTAGGGTTCCGGCCAAACATGAACCAAATGCTCTTTTGAGTGGGGGAAGTAGTAGATCCGGTGCAATTCGAAGTTTGCTTGCCTTTTCCCTCAAAAAAAATAATAAAGTGAGAGATTGAGTGGGGAGCTCAAGAAACTTCAATGGAGGAGTGAGAGAGAGCAAAAGGTGCTCCTGGCCGTTCTGTCCGCGAGGAAGGAGTAAGCCAGGGTAACCGTTGTGGGAGGGGTAGGATAGGTATTTATACCCCACAGTCCCAATGGTCGGGTTTAAGTGTGACAACGCCAAGACTGACACGCGGCACATTTGCCAGCGTAATGCGCTTCCTGCTATATTTCCCGACAGCCGGAAGAGTGAAACCTTGAAGAAATCTTTGTGCGGTCGGGCTTGGAGTGATGATTTGTGTCTGATTTGAGTTTTAGAGCACTTGGTCCACAGGTACCCGAGAATCCTAGGATCCCTCTTAATAGTACGGCATTTCCTAAACTCAAGATTCAAAATATGAAATAATTTAAACGCCTTGATCCGGAAACACCACCATCTAGCTTATTTGGTGCCTTTGGACCTGTACATCAACTCCATATTTTATTCCCTGTATGTCATCTTCGTAAATCTCATTAGTCCCCTAATTCGGTGGTCATCAACGCCAAAACTCATTTAGAGCTTGATTGCACTTACAATATTGACTAGAGTTAGTGAACTTATTGATCCAACAACAAGTTCTTGGGATGAGGATTTAATATCGATATTTTTTAGCCCGAGGATGCCGCTGAAATATTGAGGATTCCAATTAATGTGCTAATGGAGGATTGCCCCTGCTTGGCATTTTGATGCAAAGGGTGTGTTTTCGATTAAATCGGCTTATAAGCTTGTTGCTGTTCAAAAAGAGATGCGCTAACAGAAATGATGCTTCTACTTCGGGAGGTGCTTTGGTGGTTGTGGGAGTGAGTTCCAAAGTGGATTAAGATTTGGCAAATCAAAGTACCCAATAAAGTTAAAATGTTCATTTAGCGTTTTGCACATAATAGTCTTCGGTTAGAAGAAATTTGGTAAGACATGGGATGAAATTAGATACTTGTTTGTCCAGTTCTTTGTCGACTAGATGAAGATTGTGGGCATATCTTTTTTAAATGTAAGCATGTTAAAATGTGTTGGTATCTATTAAATATGGAGGATATTAGATCCGAGTTGGAGAATTGTCGATCGAGGAACATAAGTAATTAATAAGATATGGGGATTAGAGAAGAACCTTCAAATTAAAGTTTTTGTGTTTTACGTGGAGATGGTGGTCAACAAGAAATAAGGTAAATGATGGTGGAAGAATGGAGACTGCATCGAGGTGTGTGGCTCTATATCATATTATTTGATGGAATTTGAGAAGTTATATGATCTTGAAAGGAAAGTGATGCCTGTGCTGTTGCTGAAAGTTCATGGACGCCTCCACCAGAGGATGTATATAAGATTAATTCGAGCGGTTCTTTTGATCCGAATAAAAGAAGTGGCGGCTATGGATTGTTGTAAGGAACATGAATGGAGAAGTGCTTGCGGTGGGGGCCGGAAACATTTCCTATGCTTCATCTGCCTTGCATCTTTGAAGCAATTGCAGCCTACAAAGGTGTCCTCCATGCAACAACTAGGAATGTCGAGAATCATCTTGGAAATGGACTCCATCATGTCTGGCTAATGCTATCAACTCAACAAGTTTAGATCGAAGCTTTATTAGTGCTCTAGTGGTTCGGATACGAGACATTATGCAATTTTTTCTTCTTATGATGTCTCAATTTGTAATAGATCATGTAATAAGGTGGCTGACTCTTTAGCTGTACATGGAGCTTATGTGTTGGAGTCTGGCTCAGATGTGTTAATGAGCCAAGTGCCTTTGCATGTAATGAACCTTGTATCTGGCGATTTGTCTGATCTAATGTAGAATGTGTTACCAGTCAAAAAAAAAAGAGAAGGGAAAAAATCACCACGGCTTTCAAACGATATTTGTCAAAAAAAAAAAGTACAGATATTTAAAGTGCCTCTGTAACTATGTTCACTTTGGGTAGTGGGTTTTTTCCTATTGCACAACCAGATCGTGTATTTCATTTAGCATACGCGTCCTGACCGTAAATTTGCATCGAAATTCATGTGTTTGAAAACTGCATAACAAAAACTATATTCTCTGGGCGTGTTTGATTTGGCCAAAAACGCCCGGCCTGGCTACTCAGATGCAAGAGTGAAGATCTCTAGATTGGTTTTGGCTAATTAGTGACATTCTTAGGACTAATCTCTCTATGCTAAGTGTTTGTTTTAGTTGGAGATTGATCAAGCCAAGGTTGGTGCATGATGGTCATGGTGAGTGGATCGAGATGATTCAAATGATGATCAAGTGCATGACTTGGAGTGGATCGAGGATCAAAATGGGCTCAAGGCAAAGGTATATCCATAGGGCCATTTTGATTTTACACTCAAGACACCATAGAGGGTGTGAGTGATTATAGGATCGATAAGACGTACTATAAAGAGGGGAAAACTATCGTACATATCGGTCCTCATGTGCCTCTAGGTTCAAAATCATTTGCATGCATTCTAACCTAGAGAGCTAACTCCGTACTTGATGGAAAATATTTTCAAAATGCTAACACATGGTGTCGGGGTGTTCTTCGACGTGTCGGCAACAAGAATCAAGTGACGGAAGTTGGTTTGGAGCAAAGGCGAAGGAACGACAACAAAACGACGGATTTTCGCGGCTCGGATGGTGACCGGACTCTCGGCCCGGAAGCACGCAAAAAATCGGCCGGACGCCTTACGTGATCGCGTCGTCCGGCGAGAGCATGTTTCTCGGTCGGTGGTCGACGGGCGACCGGGCGCACCGACCGGAAGCATCCGGTCTTGGCCGACGCGCGCGACCGGACGGACCTTCGGCGGCAATGGGGTCGGGCCGTCGGTTGGGTCTGTCGGTTGTGACCCGGGACCACCAACCGGACTCACCGGGTGAATCCGGTCGGTCGCGTCCGGAGGGCTGATTTGTGCATGTTTTGCACCCCAACGGTGGGATTTCATGGTGTGGGGGTATTTATACCCCTTTGGCCGGCTTTGGGAGGTCTCTTGGTCATTTAAAATCAATCCTAACACCTCTAGAGCTGAGCACACTCCCTCCTCCTCACTCCTCTTGCTTGTGAGCATCATTCTAGTGAGTTGAGGTGATTCAAGTGCACTTTTCTTTGATCTTTGCATCTAGTGGCACTTGGGGATCGTTGTGAGCCGGTGGTTTTCTTGTTGCTCTTGGAGAGCACCACTCCTAGCCGGCTTGGTGATTGGTGGAGGTGTTGGCAAGAGAAGGTGAATGTTCTTGGCCACCTCCTTGAGTGAGCTCCACCTTGACCCGGAAGATTTGTGAGAGGATCACGCACTCCTCGTCGGGAAGACAAAGTGCAAGTAATCTATTGCTCGTGTCTTGGGTACCTCTCATTTGCTTTGGGTGCAAGAAGCCTAAAGGCAATTGGCTTGGAGTGAGCTCCACCTTGACCCACACGTGAGAAGGTCGGCACAACGGAGATTAGCTTGAGGGTGCTCAAGTGAACTTCGGGTTAAATCTCGTGTCTCCATTTGTCTCTCGGTGATTGGCTTCAATTTGGTTATCTCATTGTTTCATCCTCGGTGATTGGATTGACTAGCCTCGACTTTGTGGTATCTCACTTCTACACTCTTGCTTTACTTTCATATATATTGTGCTAGTGTAGTTTGAGTAGACTTGCTTAGTTGCTAGAGTAAGTAGCTTGTTCACCTAGTGGTAAAGTAGAGACATAGCCCTTGTGTGTGAATTAGAGACTATAGCAACTAGAATTGTCAATAGGAGGCTTGCCGACAAGTAGAGCTAGAGCAAACGCATTTATGCTTTGTTAATTACTAACAAGTTGCTCTAGTGTTTTTGTAGAAATTTTATTAGGCTATTCACCCCCCTCTAGCCATTTAGGACCTTTCAAAGAGTCTGTGTTTGATACCTCCAACACTGTTCCCCGCCCTGGCTCTTCAGATGCAAAATTTCCTTCTCTCTCATGGCTCGAGCCGAACGCTCCTCCTCTGCGTTCCTCCTCGGCCAGGCTTGGCCCGAGCTCGCGTGGGCGATTCGTGAAGCTCCCCTCACCTCTCAAACCGGTCCCCTCTCTCACCGCTGCACGCCGCTCGCCATGGGCGCCGTGCAGGACCGCCCCGCACCTCGCCCGCTCGGTCCTCGCCAGGCCATGCCCTCTTCTTCTTCCAGGCCGGCGGGTTGCGTCGACGATGGCGGGGCGGAGCTCCCCGGCGCTGCTTATTGCGCTCGCCCGGCGGCCGAGCGAAACTCCCTCCATGATCTGGGACCGAGCTCAACTCCGGGCGCTCCATGGCGGGGTCGGCGATGCTCCTCGCGGTGGCGGCGGATCTCAGTGGCGCCCGGCCACGCGGACCTCCACCTCGCCGGCTTGGCCGCCGGCGGCGTCTGGGTCGGGGCCACTCATTCTTTTCTCTATCGCGGGCAACAGGCGTCGGTCTCTGGCGTCGGGTAGAGAGGTGGGAGGCGTCGGGGACGGTTGGGTCTGGCACTCGGTGGCTGCGTTGCAACGGAAGCAGCACGGGGTGGAAGATGAAGAGGAAGAGGTGTTCGATGAAATGCCAAAGAGGGGGAGAGGGCGGTAAGACCACCGAATTCCAGTTGCAAAGGTCATTCTATCCCACCCTGTACCATATCAAACACAAACATGAACTCAGGCTGTCTCAATGGAGCCAAAAAATCAAACAACCAGAGTTGTATGGGTGGAGCCTGGCTCTGGCTGGCCACGGCCAAAGCTCATGGGCCGAGCTCGCCCGGGCCAAGAAATCAAACACACCCTCTATGTCCTCTTTTCCGAACAACGGACATTCCGTGATGGCGGGGAGTAGTCTAAAATATCTACAGTCCATGGTCGGTAGTCGTCAAGACACACTTTGTATGAATTTGTGAGTTTGTCAAGTTATAGACATCCTTAAAGATACTTTAATACTTGATTTATCTATTTTATAATAATAATTTTAATCCCGATTTATCTATTTAGTTCTAGACATAACAAAAAAAGTTGTATAAATATTTTTGATTTTATTATGACTTATTTATCATTAGAGACACTTTAATACTAATTTATCTATTTTATAATTTACTAAAATTTTTTTGAATAATACGAAGCGGTCAAACACGATGTCCGAAAAGTAAAAAAAAACACTTTTTTAGGGGCGGAGGGAGTATCATCTTCTTAAATGCAGATCAAACTTTTTGTTGTTATTGGTCTAAATACATGCCTTTTTAGATTGGTCTAAATACTTCTTTTAGCAATTAACAAAAATATCGTTTTTAGTTTCAATGATGATGTGGTTGTATAGTTCCAGTGAAGGAGATTGTACCACATTTGTTTTGCCAACAAACGTGCACTTAACTAGTAGTGAAATAAACTAACAATTTTTAGAGTGTCTTTTTTTTTTTTTTTTATGAGGAATTTTTAGAGTATCCTTATCTTTAATGAAAACAAATCCGGCCAAATTACCAAAAAAAAATATAATAATATTTATTACAATATCAAATAATTATGAAATATATTTTACAGTGTACTACGTATCTGACGAAGTAATGAAAATGATTTGGTGCTATAAATTTTGATGTTCCTTTTTAAGGTCCTTTGGTTCCCATAAGTCGGTGACTAAAAATTAGTGACTTATAAGTCATATCCGATTGGTTATGCGTGACTTATAAGTCGAGTCGGTGGAAAAAGAAGAGAAAATGGGTGGTGACAAATCGGGGTAAAAAAGAGAGAAAATAAATAAGTGACTTATAAGTCTTTATGAAGTATAAGTCCCTCTTGTTTGACAAAATAAGTCACTTATTTTGAATTTTTTGGACTTTATAAGTCACCGACTTATTCCAAACAGTTTAAATGTTTGAGATAACTCTCAATCGATTCAGGGAAGGGAGGGAGTGCAGGGTAAGCCCTAGGTTCCGTGGCCGCGCGCCCTCCTGACGGGTGGCGGGTGCCTTCGCCCTTTGGCGTTTGGCCATTTGCCCGGACCAGGTCGCCGACGTCCGCCCTCTGGCCATCTGACCGGACCAGGTCGCCGACGTCCCCGTATCCCGCACGCGCCATCGCAGCGCCTCCGGGGCTCCGCCAAGATCTGCCTCGGCCACGGCGCGGCGCCGCTGGAGCTGCAGCCGTCCAGCCGACCACCGACCACCGGCCACCGGCCGAGCCGCCGCAGTTAGTCTCCTCTGTCCTCCCTTCTGCTCTTCTGTCTACAATCTCCAATATCGTTACGCAGACAGTGATTTAGCGTGTGTTTGGTTTGAGGAATGGAGTGATGCATCATGAGTCCATTCCTCAAATTTGGTTAAATGACCTCATTCCTCATACTGGTAGTACTAACTATTGGCTTGTGAGGATTGTGGGGTACCGAGTGATATGGTGATGGACCACACCATTCCACCAACCAAACATGATTGTATTTTTGTTCATGTGCTGAAATTGTGAAATAGACGTATTGATGTATAACTGTACAATACAGAGTAGATTAAGATCAGTAAAATGGAATTTGGTCAAATTTTGTTCATGTGCTAGTGTTGATCAACAACAGTAAAATTCAGACTTGGTCCAGTATATTACTGAAATAGAGTTTGCTCATGTGCTAGAGTTGCTTTGAAGCAGATGAAGAGGAAATACACAGTATTTCAATTTCCATTAGAGGCATAGGCCAAACAAGAAGTATATTTTTCATGGAAAGAAAGTTGCATTATTGATGTTTGATTCCAGATTTTTGCTGTTCTATACAGGCTAGCTGTGCTTTGAAGCATGGGTTGTTTTGAACAAGTTACTCCAGAAGGCCCTGAAACTAATCAGCACGATGAGCAGCGCTCCATACGTTTACATGCATTTTCTGATCTATCACATGTCCCTGCAGCCACTTTTATTTATCTCTTAAAGGACTGCTATGGATATGGTATGCCTACAAATAAATTGCATGTTTCACTATCTATATCCATTCATCTGTTGAAATCTACTCTGCTGCTGATCTTGTTTCACTGTAAAGTCTAACCCTCACAGCAAATCATCTAAAAGAGCTTCTGTGAGGAGACAATCATCCCTTGTATATTGTTAACTAATGCTTTTCCTTACCAGTTCCTATGGAATCTGTAATTGGAGGGACAATAGAGTTTTAATAATCACAAATATGATTTTATCAAATTTATGTAAAAACTAATTGTTCTCTGAAATTTATATATTGTTAAATGCAGTTTGCTATAACCCTGAATTATCTTGTTCGTAGTTTTTATAATTCTTGGTTATGCTGACATCTGAGGCTCTGATCTTTTGTTACCTTTTAACTCAGGTACCAACAAAGCAACCTCAAAGTTTAAGATCCTCATGCAGCTGGTAAAAGTGGCATTGCATAATGGTCCACAGCCAGGCCCGTTCACATATGTTGTCCAGTGTATGTATATTGTACCTCTGCTGGGGGGAACTTATTCTGAAGGGTTCAGCCATATGTTGACATCCTCTTTAAAGCACTTGAAATATGTGGAATCAGTACAGAAAGATTTCTTGGAGGCAAAGCACCTTGCTGCACAACTTGTTCTTGATATCCTTGATTCTGTTGTACCCCATGAGAACCGCATATTGATCAAGCTTCTTGAGACATTTGAAATTGAGTTGAGAGACATGGCTCATGCTTTGTATGGTTCAGAGTTGGATGATGGTGATCTAATGAAAGCAAGGGAACATCTCAGACAGCAAGTAAAACACTGTATGGAATCAGAATCCAATGCAGTTGCTGTGGCTCTAATAACACGTTTTTCCATCCAATGCTGTGATGAGTCCTTTATCATAAAATTGATTGAAAACAATCAAGTTGAGATTGCAGAGGAGTGTGCTACTTTCATGGGCAAGGAAATGATATCCTTAGTCATTCAAAAGTATCTAGATATGAAAATGCTGAAGAGTGCAAACAAATTGGTCAAAGAACATGAACTCACAGAAGACTTCCCAGATGTTAGCTATTTGTATAAAGAGAGGTGACATTCCTGTTGCTGACTTCAAAATCCTACACCTACATATAAATTCCTTACCAAACTTCTAGAATTGTGAAACATTTTACTATTTGCAGTTTAGTAAAGAAGTTAGCTGAGAAAGGATGCTGGGATATTGCAGAAACTAGGGCCAAGAAGGAAACAAAACTCCTGGAATACCTGGTAATGTGCATCCACATTGCCACAATCAATGTTTTGGTTAGATATTCCAGAAGACAGATGCATTTTTGCTTTAGGAAGATTCATTTACTCTAGGCAAGGAATCTATATGCCCCTGCATTTCTTTTTGGATGAACTGGCGAGGAGAGTTACCTTCTTCTGGTTATGTGTTGGGCACACATGATAGTTGTAGGAATATGACCCCCATGTTCTATTAAATGACTATATGTTGATATATTCTCTTGCTAATAAACATCACGTGTCATGAAAATACAATTTAACAGATCTTCTGGTGTAGGTATATTTAGCAATGGAAGCTGGTTATATGGAGAAAGTTGATGAGCTTTGCCAGCGATACTCTCTTGAAAGCTATGTTGATTCTTTGAGTAAGTTAGAAGGCTACAAAATTAATTATCCAACATTAAGTTTCAGTCTACAGAGACATTTTGTTAATTAGTAGTCATTTCTTATAGTGGCAAATACTCCCTCCATTCGAAATTATAAGACATTTTGGCTTTCCAAGAGTCATTTCTTTTACTATGTATATATATTGTATATCTAAGTGCATAACAATAGCTATGTATCTAGAAAATATGACATCTTGAGTGGATACAAATTTAGCTGATGTTATAAAAAAGATACTGATGATAATTTATTTTTGGTCATAGACAGTAGTTTTTGAGGTCTTCTTTACTCTTCACGAGCACACATGTAATCTCTAAAACGTTTATCGTTGTGTGTTGTACTTGGGGCTCTTTTCCCTTTCTTCTTTATGTAATGATACACAACTCTCCTATGTGTTTAGAAATAAATTTGAACCATACATGCTGATGAATCCCATCAGGGTTCTTCTCTTGTTGAAAACTGGGCCATGAATTCAGTTGATCTAGCATTCCAATTTGAACTTGTGTATTGCGATTTTGTTGTCATCCCATTTTGCAGTCCCACGCTAATTTATTTGAACGATTATGAACAGTATTTTTTTTTTTAAAAAAAAAAGGTTCACATGATTTGCTACCTTTTATTGTATTCGTTACATTTCTATTTTTGATCCAATTATATACCATGTGCAAGGCAGTTCCGGAGAAGGTTTTCTGTGCATCTGATTATTTAGATCTGAAGAAACTGGATGTGCAAGAAATTGTCTGGATTGATGAGATCAGTGGGCTGCTTAATGCAACAACTAATATTGAAGCTTGTAAAATTATTGGCATGGATTGCGAGTGGAGACCTAATTTCGAGAAAAATACTAAACCTAGTAAGGTAAGTAACCCTTGCTTTCTAGTGGTATATGTTTCAACGACTTTTTAGTTTTCTGGGTGTAACTGTAATAGTGGCCTGGTGGCATCGGCCTGTGGGTGAAACAAATCCTCACTGGTAATTCTTTCTCAGAAAGCATGGCTGAGGCGAAATGATTGTTTTAGGTTTTCCTTTCCATTCGTCATTATGGGTAGTTTAGCAGTTACTTTGTTTTTTATGGAAAATGCAGAGGCTCTGTTCAATTTCTTTATGAAGAGAATAAAGTACAGAAGAGGGACCCCCTCCCACGCCCCCCACCACAACATGCACACACAGACAAACCCTTTTAGAGAAATTAACTACACGCCACAGACTTTTACACAACCAGATTAGTGATGATGGACTAAGTATCCAGGGCAAGTGACTGTACGAGAAGCTCATGGAGCGCATGGCCTCCAGCTAAACACCGGAGGCTACTTTCTTTTGTCACTGTTTGATGATCTCCGAATTTGGACTAGTGTCATTGAAAAAACAAAATCTGCAAGTTGCTTCCAAAGAAGCCCCCAAGCCACTAAGGATAATCAACGACTTCGGGCCCTTTTGCAGTTCTATAGGAATGCCCTTGATGGTTTGGCACTACCAACTTGAGAAATGAATCCGTGAACCTTATGGTGCAAGTAAAATGCATGCTGGGTCCTGAAACTTTTGGGGGATTTCCATCTTAGTCGTTGAACTAAAAAAGCGACTATCTGGGTCCCTAATCTATTGCCGTCGCACACCAACGGTCCAAAACCCGCCACGCCAGCGCCAACATCTGATGTGGCCATTCCACAATGGCACCTGGATGCTGGGCCCATGACAACTTCTCGACCCCCGCTCGCCCCCTTTCTCTTTCTCCCAATTCCAGCCTCCACCGCTGCCACGCTCCACTGGCTTTGATGTCTTCCACCCATCTTCTGTTATTCAAAGCCTGTGTTACAGTGTTTCCTTGATCTTCAATGTTTTTTTTTTCTCGTACATGCATTAGAGTTGTGTATCTTTGTATTAAGACGAAAAAGGAGTAGGAGCCCTTACAACACACATCAACACACCCAAGAGACTAAGAGATTAGACATGAACTTTAGTAGTTATCAACACCTTGCCATTTCATTTCTTTGTTGCTAAGTTTCTGCAAACTTTATTCTTTTTGAACAATTGTATATTAGTACTATTTTCCCCTTATTCCTTTTCATAGTAATTCTCCTTGTGGTTGACTTTAGCTATTTGGTCAGGTCTCAATCATACAAATTGCATCAGATAAGGTAGCCTTCATTTTCGATCTGATTAAGCTTTATGAAGATGACCCAAAAGCATTGGACAGCTGCTTGAGGCGTATTATGTGTTCATCTAAGATACTAAAGCTGGGTAATGTTATGCATTTCTGTCATCTCATATGGTCCTCTTTAAAAAGTATCTTTGGATTTTATATTGGATGATAACTTACCTTTTGTACATTGGACACCAAAGGCTATGACATTCAATGTGATCTTCATCAACTAGCGCAATCCTATGGAGAATTGGAATGTTTTCAGTCCTATGAAATGCTACTTGATGTGCAGAAGCTGTTTAAAGGGGTTACTGGTGGCCTCTCTGGTTTATCGAAGGTATATATATTTATACAATTGTCATAGAATAAACTGGTTGCAGTCAGGGGCAGATCCATTGGGGGCTGGGGGCTGCCGGGCTGCCTGGGAGCTTGATTTTACCCTATAAGTAGCATACGTTAGCCTTAAATCACCATTAAGCTACCTGATTTTTGTTAACTGTCCACTAATTAGCCCTCCCCGAGAGCCAATCCTGCCTCCGCCCCTGGTTGCAGTTATCTATTGTCCATCTACTTTTGACATTTTCTTGTTAGGTAGATTGTATGACATGTTCATGGAATGCTCCCAGGAAATATTAGGAGCTGGATTGAACAAGGCCCGGCGTAATAGCAACTGGGAGCAACGGCCACTAACCCAAAATCAGGTTCACCACTGTTATTGGTGCTCTTTTTGCTCTTTTTTCTTGTTCCCGTGAAACCAGTACTGTGATCATGTGAGTGTTAACACTTACTTCTAAGTAATTAGCAATTGATTTGTCATATCTGGGTTCTGTAATTTTGTAGGGTGCTAATAGTCTAGTATTCCCTCCGTTCCAAATTGTAAGACATTTTGGCATTTTGTAGATACATAGCTTTTGCTGTGCACTTAAATATGGACTATTTTCTAGAACTCTAGATACACACCAAAAGAAACGTATTTAAAAAAAATGCAAAACGTCTTATAATTTGGAGCGGAGGGAATACATTAGCACAACTTTCCTCAAGAGGTAGTTTTAGGCGTTCTTACTTGGTTTTGAACTGGAGATAAATCGTAAATGGTACTTCATCATTTCCAAAAAAGAATGCAATTATATGTTTGAGACAAGTTTTCTTAAGTTTGACTGAATTCATAGAAAATAGTACCAATAATTTGTCTCCAAATAGGTTTACTATGAAAATATATTCTATAAATAATTAATCAATGGTACTTATTCAGTAGAATAAACATTAGTGCCGTTTTTAATAGATTTAATCCAAATAGGTTTACATATATTTCCATAATTAATCTAATGGTACTTATTCGGTAGTATAAACGTCAGTAGCGTTTTCTAATAGATTTGGTCACCTCGGGAAGGGAGAATTGCAATTTTTCTTGGTCAAATGGAGTATGGTTTACACCTCTAACTGTAAGACATTGTAACTTAAAGGCTTATAAAGGTAGTTTATAAGGTTTTTGTGCCTAAAAAAGGGTAAAAAAGATAACATTGCTAGCCATCACCTTTGAAAAAAAAAAAACTCTCACACTATTGCCTTGCCTTGTTCTCATGTGCCTATATTTCTTTTTATTTGATTCTGTTTATGCATACCTTGGTGGGAAGCATTAGTTTAAATGAGGTCTAACCTGCTCCATAACTCACAACTGTGTCAAAATTGGTAAGATATCCTGTTTACAAGTTCCGTTGCTAAAAATTCAAGTCCACATTCTTCTGTTTTTGTAGAAAGAGTATGCTGCTCTTGACGCTGTTGTCCTTGTGCATATATTCCATGAACACATGCGGAGGCAAGCACAATTTGGTATCTCCGAGGGAAGCAAAGTCGAATGGAAGTCTCACGTTGTAAGTTGTCAATCACCTGGCTAGAAATAATTCCACTGCTTCGTGTGATACTCCAGATCATCAGCTGATGCAGGTAACTGTCTTCTGCAGGTTTCTCGAGTGAATAGCATGCGTCGGCCATTGCGTTTCTAGTAGGGGGAGACAGGCTGACTAATGTTTTTTTTTGGTGAGTAAAACAGGCTGACTAATGTTCGAATGACTACATGTGCTGTCTTTTGAAGCTTAAACTTCCAAGGAACCAAACTGTTTTCTTTGACAGTTCTCTAGCATCATAGGCTCATAGCTGATCCCCAGAATAGTGCTGCGACTTCATTACTCTTGACTTGTATATATTACCTCCATCAGAGTTCTTACTCATGCTGAGTACAATCGGTACCAGATGGATTTAGAACTCTTTTTCTGTTATGAATTACTGATATGGAAGTCAGGAAGTGCCGAGTTCAGTGCAGGGGCAAGAAAGTCAGAGGATTACTTTGTATTATTGGAGGTGAACTGAGCTTAATAGGTTGGGGTGGAAGATATAGACGGATATCCTAACAACTTATTAGGTTCATCAACTCCTCTTTAATTAGGATGTGGGTGCTTATTTTTTGTTTTAATTAACTGTGGGTGCTTATTTTTTGTTTTAATTAACTGTCTAGCAGCCTGTTTGGAACCCTTGGGCTAACAACTACTGGTTGCTAAAATTTAGCCAAAACCCCAATTAATTGGTAGTTCACTAGTTTTTCTAACCCAACTATCAGGGACTAACAAATAGTCCCCCCCTGTATGGTAGTCAAGGATCCAAAGTGGTATGAACTAACATCTAGTCTAGTTCTAGCCATCCAAACGGGGACTAGCTTTGCTTAGGTTGCGTTATACAACATTTGCTCGTTTAAATTTGTTTTCTTCTAATTAATCAATCAATTAATGTAAACAAACTGGATTTCGTTTCTCTTAGGGTGGTAAAGGGCCCTCTAATTTAGGCTAGCAAGTTTAAGGATCGTGCCAGATTATGATCAGACCGTAAAACTATAATTTTGAACTCACAATGGAAAGAGCTAAGTTGGATTGTGAAAGAAAAAAAAAGGCGCAATCCATTACCACACACCTACTCCTAGGTTGTGTCTTATTTTAATTATTACCGCTCTATTTAGCCTAATCTGATTTGCATCTTATTTCATGGCACACTTTTTTTTTTTGCTCCCGTTTCGGTTGCTCGTGAGTTGCTAACTAGGATCCTATGGCCTTACACCTGAGTTTCTATAAAAGGCCGAGTTATCTCACCTTATAAGCCAATATCGATTTGCTAATTTGAGATGAGATAGGTAAGACTAATTGAGTTGAGATAGGTAAGACTAATTGAGTTGCACTCCCTCCGTCCCAGAAAGACGGTCGTTTTGGGAGCGGACACGGAGACCAAGGAGGAAGCCAAAAGACCTGCATACCCCTACTTCTCTCTCACTTTGTTGGCCAAAAGACAGGAGTAGTACTACTTCTCTCGCTCTGTTTATGTCTTCGCCACTGCGTCCCCATGGCAAATTGAGCGCGACAGAGGAGAACCACGCCCATCGCACCAGCCACCACACCTCGTCACGCTCACCTCACTGAGCCTTGAGCTTCCCTCGCCGGCCGGAGCGGCCTCTACCTCGGTGGAGAAGAGGAAGGGCCGGCAACGCGTGGTGGGGAAGATGAAGGGGGGACACAGCCTCCACGCCGACGCAGGAGAGAGGAGAGAGAGGATTCGACCTCTGGGTTGGTGCTGGAGGAGAGGAGGGGCTGCCGGCTGGATGAGGTGGGGGAGGACCAGGGCGACGATGGGTGCGCAGTTAAGGGTAGCGCGGTGGCGGCGAGCTCGATGCTGAGCTCTTCCAGAGGGCGGCAAGGCAGAGGGCGACGGAGGGCGGCGGGGCAGAGGGCACGCGGCGGAGGGCGGCATGGTGGAATCGCAAAGCAGCGGGTGGGGAGAGGGAAGGGATAGGACTTGGACTGGTGGTGCGCTCGTGCATGTGTAGGCCTGCTATGGCTTATGGCAAGATAGGGAATGACTAATAATTTGGGACAAGTTCACAGAACGACAATAAAATTGGGACAAAGCGTGTAATACCACCGTCCTCTAGAGACAATGACTAATGTCCTCTTCAATTACCGGGGCGATACAAGCGACAGGCTCCCGGTCTAATTGCCAATTACCAATTGAACTCTCTCTTTGGCTTTTCCTTTTAATCTGGGCTCATCAAGTGAGGGACTTGAAGAAACAATGATGGGATTTCTGGATGAGCTCGTTCTGTGGACATGAACTTAGTACTTTGGATTTGCACTCTTCGGTAAGGCCCATACCCAGGATGCCCCGTAAAATTAATTTTGGTCGTAAGCAATCGGCGGGATGAGCCGAGGCGGAAAAAGTCCCATTTTTCTTTATGGGTCAAAAACCCCTTTCATGAGTTTGGTGCGGTGAATCAATGTTTTTCTAAAATGGGGCGGTGGCCTTCTTCGCCGTGGAATTTATGACTAATTTTCCGTATGTGGGCTAGGCTTATTTCTAAAATGAAGTTAAAATCTAACCTCAACTAATTCACAATGGGTGACATTTCAAGAATTTTAGGGCATGGGCCGTCTGGGCAATTTGATTTCTTTCTTGAGTCGGTTGCCTTCGAACCTGAGGCGGTGGCTTCGTGCAACTACTCTTGGATTTTTACCCTATGTAAAAACTAATGTTCAAGATTTTTTACGTTATTATCCTTTTTGCTTTTTGTTTTAAAAATTAATGCGGACACCTTCCCACTTCTTTTTGCAATTTTGTCTTAGGATGCTTTTTTAAAAACCCTTTGGCTAAATAACTATTTGATTTTCACTAGATGAAAGGGCATTTTTTTTGTGAAGTTGCTCCTCTCGGCCTTCACCATGCTCTCACACTAGTTAATTCATTTCCCATGGATTAACGAAATTTGTCTTAGTCCCCCTCTGGCGCGGTAGTCAACTCTGTTTTGAGGAAAGTTCTTAATTAAATTTGGGAAAGTCCACTAATAAAAGCAGTTGCTTAGTTAAATTTGTTTTCTTAAGAATGATATTCCAAAAAATTAAAAGATGCAGAAAAAGGGAATTTTAGAAAAAGAATGGTCATTCCTTTGGCAAAGTTAATTTTTTTTTTTTTGGAAGAATCGATTTCCCTTGCTTGTATTTCCTGGATGGGAGGATTTGTCACCCTAGTCCATTTGCGTTGGATCAAAAAAGTCCACTGCAGTATTATCAAAATAAAGTCTTAAGAATGATATTCCAAAAAAACATAATTCGGCGGCGCTAATCACCTTCGTCCATCGTTCGGATCAGCGACAAAAAAAAAAGCCGCCAATTTAGTCTATTCCTCGGCCGCCAATTTAAAGGCATCCTTTTTATCCACCACGTCACACACATGTAGGCGGCGACCAGACATCGCCGTGGACCACTACTTGCTGGGCCACCTCACTTTCATGGGCTGGGACCGCATGGCGAAGTGACACGCGTGCGAGCTACTCCTTTCTTCGCCCGTTTACACAACACAGCTGCACACGGCGCACGAAAACGAGTGGAAAGACATCTCAATGACAGTGGGTCACCACCGGTCCCTGATCTCCAAGGGCCCCGTTGTTCAGCAACAGCAGCCTACTGCACGTGCACCCCGGCGAAGGTAAGCGCGGGCTCTGCGATTACCACCGCACAAGCCACTGACACTGGGGCTTACTCCATTCCAGCACCGTACACGTCCCTCGCCACCTCCGAGGTTGGAGTCGGAGAGAGAGCGCACGAGAAGAAGCTCAGGAGGCGAAGCGAGGCAAAGGAGGTCCACTGACGACGGAAACGAAGCCGAGAGGCAGGAGAAGCGAAGCGAGCCGTACATATACCCAGCCCCGTCCCAATGCCCACCGCTGTCAAAGATCCCAAACCCTAACCCAAATTACCTCCTCGGCCGCCGCGGGCCTTTGATGTTCCTTTCCCGGCCGCCGGTGCCGCGATCGGGCGCGCCGACGCTGTGCCGCCGCGTCCGTGATTCTCTCGCGCAAATCGCGTTGGGAAGAGGGGACTCCCTACCCAATCCAAACCAATCGGCGGCGACGGGCGGCCGACGTCGGCGGAAGGGAGGACGGCGGAGCGAGATGCCGAATGACGTCGCGGGGGGTTGTCGTGAATGGTCAGCCGTTAGTTCCCGTGTCTCGTCGTCGTGCCCAGAACCATGAACCATCTTGGGCGGCCCCACGACCGCCCGTGGCCTCCTCTGCTTTGCCACGCGACGTCGCCGGCGCAAACTCGTCGTCGTCGTCGTCTGGCAATTTGGTGCGAGGGTGCTGATGACCAGGTCCCACCCGTGGTTTCCTCCCGGGTGCGGGCTTTGATCGGCGTCGGCATGTGTAAGGGCGGTGGGCGTGGTGGCGGGACCTTCGTGTGCCCGCTCGATGTCATCAAGAGGAAGGTTCCAGGTCCACGAATGGCCGAATTGATGACCAAAAATGGGATGTGAATGCTCAACGATTCCCTGTGAATTTTGCTTCAAGCAAAAAAAAAAGGGCACACACAACACCCGTCGGGCTCGTGGACGGAGTCAGGGCTCGTCGCCCGATGTAGGTGGAAGGCCCGGCTGTGAATCTTGGCATCGCTGGAAAATTTAATTTGGAATGGGTCACGTTGCTGGTGGTTGCCGGAATTGTGCTTGAGGACACAGGAATCTGCATATGCCAATGGGAAGAATGGAATATCTGCATGGGAAGATCCTGGAACAGTCAACCAGTGTGAATTTTGTGCTTGGTTTGGTCTGTGATGCCATGTGGACCTGACACAGAGAAAATCTGTTTAGTTGGGGTTGCAACTGCTTATGTTTACGCTCCTGTGGTTGTCTCATGGTGACCTGGGCCATCCAAGATTCAGGGAGTTCTCAGTGAGGGAAAGGTCTTTTGTGGTACTACCAAAAACTAGCAATGGTTGTGTTTAGATGCTTTAGCTGAAAAGTGAAGCTCAAAAACAATGTAGGTTGTAGCACTTTTCGTTTGATTCATGTGGTAATTCTTTGAAAAGTGAAACTCAAAAGATTTATTTCGC
This sequence comes from Hyparrhenia diplandra, assembly GCA_015847255.1. Classification (NCBI taxonomy): domain Eukaryota; kingdom Viridiplantae; phylum Streptophyta; class Magnoliopsida; order Poales; family Poaceae; genus Hyparrhenia; species Hyparrhenia diplandra. Next base: position 122,352 of record JADLZK010010825.1, on the reverse strand, counting down.
AAAGTACATCTAAAATGTGTAATTAGTTATTTCATTTATTTAATGTTAGATGAAGCAAAAAAATTCGATGTGACAGAAAAAAAAATCTCTGGACACTTGCCTTAGCACCAACTAAACACAGCCAATGCAAAAGATGCAGAAAAGTGGAGCTCACGGAATCTTTAGAAAAGAATGGTCACAGTTCCTTTGGCACCTTCCTTTTATTACTGTTAATTAATCTTGCTTCCCCCTCTTTGCATGGAAGAATCGAATTTGTTGTTGCCTGTTGCAATCTTGCTTGTGAAGGTCACACTCACTCCTTGTCCTGGATGCAATTATCGAGTGATTTGTCGGGGCAGCCAACGTAGGAGTCAACTCTGTTTTGCCACGGAATGACGTGGAAATTGGAATAAAAAGTCCACTGCAGTATTATCTAAATGAAATTTAAGTCTTAAGAATGATATTCCAAAAAAACATAATATTTCCACATAATTTGTGAGTGGAAACGAAATGCTTCTTATCCTCTCCCATTTCCTCTCGGGTGGGGGCATAGTCCATCGTTCCGGATCAGCGACAAGAAAAGGAAAAGCGAGCGTTCCATTCGGCGGCGCCGTAGTCCCCGCCTCGTCGCCTGGCCCCATCTCGGCCGCCAATTTAATTCCACAGCTCCATCCTGAACGGCACACGATCCACCACGTCACACACATGTAGTAAGCGGCGACCAGACATCGCCGTGGACCACTACTCCCGCTGCTGGGCCACCTCATTTCATGGGCTGGGACCGCATGGCAGAGTGACACGCGTGCGAGCTACTCCAAAGCTTCTTCGCCCGTTTACACAACACAGCTGCACACGGCGCACGAAACGAGTGGAAAGACATCTCAATGACAGTGGGTCACCACCGGTCCCTGATCTCCAAGGGCCCCGTTGTTCAGCAACAGCAGCCTACTGCAGCTGCACGTGCACCCCGGCGAAGGTAAGCGCGGGCTCTGCGATTACCACCGCACAAGCCACTGACACTGGGGCTCACCAAAACCGCGGGCCCACTCCATTCCAGCACCGTACACGGTCCCCTCGCCACCTCCGAGGCTTGGAGTCGGAGAGAGCGCACGAGAAGAAGCTCAGGAGGCGAAGCGAGGCAGAAGGAGGTCGTTGCCGTGACGACGGAAACGAAGCCGAGAGGCAGGAGAAGCGAAGCGAGCCGTACATATACCCAGCCCCGTCCCAATGCCCACCGCTTCCGCCTCATCAGATCCCAAACCCTAACCCTAGTCGGCCGCCGCGGGCCTTTCTCCGCCGGTGCCGCGATCGGGCGCCGACGCTGTGTGCCGCCGCGTCCGTGATTCTCTCGCGCAAGGAAGCGTTGGGAAGAGGGGGACTCCCCTACCCAATCCAAACCTCTGGCTGCGGCGGCGACGGGCGGCCGACGTGCGGATCGGGGAGGGGAGGACGGCGGGAGCGAGATGCCGGGGACGTCGCGACCTCGCCGGCGCCGGCGCCGCCGTCCGTGTCCTCGTCGTCGCAGAACCACAACCATCACGGCCCCACGACCGCCCGTGGCCTCCTCTGCCACGCCGTCGCCGGCGCCTCCGCTGGTAAGTGTGGCAGCTTCTGCGCTGGAACTCCCCCAATACATTTCTACCTGTGGTTTCAATGTTTCGGGCTTTGGAGGTGATTTGGGCTTTTGGGCGCAGGCGTGGTGGCGGCGACCTTCGTGTGCCCGCTCGATGTCATCAAGACCAGGTTCCAGGTCCACGGCTGGCCCAAGCTTGCCACAGGCACAATTGGAGGTGAGGACTTGCTCCAACGATTCCCTGTGAATTTTGCTTCAGTTTGTTGCTCCTGAGGCACACACAAACATCCCTGGAACAGCGAGCTTGTTCTGGTGTTGTTGAATTGTGCTGAGGACACAGGAGGGGTGCATATGCTGGGAAGAATGGAATATCTGCATGGGAAGAGGGGCGCATTGCAGTCAACCAGTGTGAATTTTGTGCTTGGTTTGGTCTGTGATGCCATGTGGACAATTTGAGATTCAGAGAAGTTAGAGAAAATCTGTTTAGTATGGGGTGACTGCTTATGTTTACGCTTGTGTTGTCTCATGGTGACCTGGGCCATCCAAGATTCAGGGAGTTGTGAGGGAATCTTTTGATAACTGAGGATCCACATTTAGGTTTTGTAACGGCTCAAATCCAATTATTTGGACGGATGTCTTATCCTTAAGGCTTACTATTGGTTGGTCGTGTAGTTGTCTAACGGTCATTTTGTAGCTCCCTGCATGACTTGAAGTATCAATGCTTCCATGCGAATGGGACAAGGGGAGGCATCACGCGTGTTGTGCTGTCGTTGTGAATTTACGATGTCATGCACGTTGGAGAGCACGTGTTGTGCTGTCGTCGTGAATTTACAATGTCATGCACGTTGGAGAGCGGAAAAAGCACGTGAACTCTCACTGATAGGCGTTGCACTTATTCGTTTATGCTCGTGCACGTGAAAAGTCTGAGTCTGAGATCAGACAAATATTTGAAGTTTTGAACAATGCACGCGAGACTAAGGGGGTGATTGGTTGCACATGATGTCTTCATCCAGGATGATCGGGCTGTGCGGGACAAAAGGAGCTGGGTTGAGCTCGTATACGTGGTCCTGTTTGGTTGTGTTTGATGTTGGTCTAGTACAAAACGGGATCGTGTTTGGTTGTGTTTGATGTTGGTCTAGTACAAAACGGGATCGTGTTTGGTTGTATGTATGGATCAAAGTTCTAGGTGGCTGACAGGTGGGCCTTTGCGCCATGCATGCACCAAGTCATCCCGGCTCATATGGGAAGCTTGAATTCTGCGTACGAAGAGAGCCAAGACGAAGGGGCTAAAGTGAATGAGTAGATGCAAGAAAACCATGCGAGCAAAGCAACCAAACACGGGCTAAATACATCATATCGAGCGGGATGGCACTTGCACTCTCCCGTTGGGGCAACCAATCAGCCCCTAAGTGTCTGTGGGCACGATGTCTATTGTCATTTTCCATTTTGAATGTATTGTTTGCCTTATATGAAGTTTGTTCTTTGGTTATACATGTAAAGTAGAGTATACATAATATTTCCTAGTCTGGTGTTTTTGAGATTTATATTGAGTTTTGCTTGTATTGTATTCCCTCCATTCCAAATTATAGTTCACTTTGGCTTTTCTAGATACATTGCTTTTGCTATGCACCTAGTTATATACTATGTCTAGATGCATAGAAAAAGAAATGCATCTAGAAAAGCCAAAATGACCTACAATTTGGAACAGAGGAAGTAGTATGTACAACCAATACCTAACAGGCATATCATGAATGCAAAAAAAAGTTCAAAGCTGCCAGAATGTTCTCAAACAGGCAGATTATTGCAGAAATATGCACTTTGTGTTGCTTGTTAGTTGTTACTACCAAATTTGTTGAAGTTTCAAACAATGCACACAAAACTGTAAGTGTGTCTCTGGGCATGATATGTCTATTTTCATTTTTCGTTATGAGTGTCTCGATTGCCATATATGGAATTAGTTCTTTGGTTATGCATGTAAAATAATGTATTAATTGATATTCCAAGCCTGGTATTTTTGAGACTACATATTGAGTTCTGCTGATATTATATTATGTGTTACTAATACCCAACGAGCATATTGTGAATGCAAAAAAGATTAAATTGCTAGAATGTAACCATATGTATTATGAGCACAAATATACTTTGTGTTGCTTGTTACTACCAAACTTGTCATGCTTAGCTCATTATTTATGCTACATCTGTGTTCTGTGCACTAGAATTGTTTATCGTTGTATCAGGAAATGCTTCGAGGTATTATATTTTACTTCTCTTTGAACGTTGAGATTTATTATGTGTTGTGCCAATCAATGCTAGGTAGTGTAATCATTGGGAGCTTACAGCAGATTGCTCAACGGGAAGGTTTTCGGGGAATGTATCGTGGCCTCTCCCCAACTGTTCTAGCGCTCTTGCCTAACTGGGCGGTGAGTATTTCCTATATTGTCTGCTTTACTTGCCATAGATGCATGCAAAGGTTTCTGCACAAAAGAGTACAAATAACAATTAGACCTTTGTAAAGATTTTTCTGCACTCCATCTGTGGCAACTAGAAAATCAGTCAGAGATGCCTACGTTTTTCTATTAGCTTATTGTTCTCTTGTGAAATGCAGGTCTACTTTACTGTATATGAGCAACTTAAAAGCTTACTTTCGTCCAATGGTTAGTTATTTACCTTACATATTACTTATTAATTCTTTCCAGCATAAATTCTAAGTGACGTACATTGATTTTGTAGATGGAAGTCATCAACTTTCTTTAGGGGCAAATGTCGTTGCTGCATCATGTGCTGGAGCTGCAACAACTATTGTAACAAATCCACTTTGGGTTGTGAAGACAAGATTTCAGGTATGCTAGCTCTGAGAGCATAATCTCATGTAGAAAGTTTTCTGTGTAAGTGTTAATTAGTAATTATTGTAAAGTCTCTTGGGATTCTATTCCCTTTACGATGTTTACTGTAAGTTGTACAATTGCCGAACTTGTCCAATCTGAAATTGAACCTCCATGAACCAAAATGTGGCTTATGGCCTTCTGGGTTCATGTAAACATGCATACGCTTTTGCGAACCTCCATATTTTGCTAAACGGAAACAATGGAAGTGTCTTAGTTATTAAGATATGAGGATTGATTTTGAAAGACTCTTATATCCAATGCGTATAATTCTAAATGTAGAGTGGCATATGTGGTGGATGCTCCATTGGGAGCCAATATTGTTTATTTTTTTATGTCTTTCTTGCCCTACTATTTTGTTGCGAGGCACAGTATATGTAGAATATGGAAATCTTGTTAACACATCAATATGTTCCTTTTTATAGACCCAAGGAATAAGAGCTGGGTCAATCCCGTATAAAGGTACACTTGCTGCCTTGAGAAGAATAGCACATGAAGAAGGTATCCGAGGACTATACAGGTAGCATCATGTGGAATGCTGTTTTTTTTATATATATAAAAAAACCTTTATTTGTTGATGATTATATGTTCTGATATGCTTGCTGCTATTTTCTTTTCATAAGTGGTCTGGTCCCTGCCTTGGCTGGTATCAGTCATGTTGCTATTCAGTTCCCTGCTTACGAGAAGATAAAAGCTTATCTGGCTGAGCGAGGTATTACTGTTGGTTTTCTTATTTTTCAAGATAAATGCTTATGATGACCAGCTTGAGTGGGCTTGGATTGAACCAATGACTGCCTGTGCCTTAACAGATAATACTACTGTAGAAGCATTGAGTTTTGGTGATGTTGCTGTTGCTTCGTCTCTAGCTAAAGTAGCTGCATCAACATTGACATATCCCCATGAGGTACCTAAACCTTCACATTTGTGATCCTCTTGTAAAATGAATATACAGATCTAAGGAAGAACTATCCTATGTACATTGTTTGCCTGCTATTATATCACACAGGACTTCATTGCGCTGATAATTATTACAGGTTGTTCGATCAAGGCTGCAAGATCAGCGAGCACACTCTGATGCCAGATACAAAGGTGTCATAGACTGCATCAGAAAGGTTTATCATAAAGAGGGTGTAGCTGGCTTCTACCGTGGATGTGCCACAAATCTGTTGCGGACGACCCCTGCCGCAGTGATAACTTTCACTAGCTTTGAGATGATCCACAGGTTCCTTCTTGATCTATTCCCTGATGAACCTGAACGGCACATCCAGCCTCTGAAGCATTGACCATACAACATCTGTACCCTATCCATGCTGCCATTGGAGATTAGGACCCAGTAACCATCCAGCAATGTTGTTTACTGTGCCAGATGACTCTTGTAAAAGAGAGAACTGTTTTTTTCCCGGATATGCAACAGGTAGCTGCCATTCAAAAGCTGAAACAATAGTGTAGGCAGAACATTAGCATCTGTGTATGTAATAGATCTGTTAGCATGCATTTTGGGGGGAGGTATATGTGGCGATGTTGGGTATAATTTCTTGATGATGATGATGAAAAGAAAAGAATAATTTTTGTATTCTTTCTCACACCTGATGAACTGTGAATCGGTGATTCTCAGACCTATAATATCTTTTCACAATTTGCCAGAGTAGTACGTATGTGATAAATCGGCTTGACTTCTGACTTCTGACCACTGGGGAGGTGGAAGGAGGGATTTGTAAAATTGTGATTAGAGCAGCAGTTAAGTGTAAAATTATTTAACCTTTGGATCAGCATCCTACGACCCAGATTAGAAGTGTGCATGGTTGCATATAAGAAAAAAAAATTCTCTTTACGAAAGGATTAGAATAGAAGAAAGTAAAAGATAAAAACAAGGAATGGAGGAGAAAAAACTGGGTTGGACGCGTCCCATTTTCTGGGCCGTTGATGGGCTAGCAGGCAGTCCAAGGTCGAAGTCCATTTAATCTTCTTTTTTTATTCTGAAGTCCATTTAATCTCCCACGAATGAGTTCTGTCCTGATGTGTTGTGTGTGTGCTGCTCATCGGCGCGGCTGTCCTTTGCATCTCTTTCTTCCTCCCTTTCCTACACATCACGCGTGGAGATCAGTCCTCCATGAGCAGCACACACAGAACACATCAGGACAGAACTCATCCGTGAACCCCAGGTCACCGATGAAGATGAAGGCTGCAGCGAGCTTCGCACAGCGCTAGCGTGTAGCGACGGTGGCCGTGAGGCCGCAACGCAATGCAGTGAGGGAGGCAACCGCCAGGCTAGGCAACTGATGATGGAGTGCCGTCACTGACATCTTCAAGTAGTTATCCAAACGTGAATCCAAGATATCCATTTTGTATTCACATCAATGATATCCATTTTGTATCTAAAATTCACTAGAGAGCCACCGGTTGGTCAGTTCGAGCGGCAAGCTGGGCTCGTCGCCAAAATTCGAAGAAAAGATTCCCTAGTTCCTAAAAGCTTTTGGCTCCGCTACCGTCTAAATTCAAATTAAAATATATGTATTAAAAAACAACAAAGTGAGGAACAAGAGCAAAAAATTAAAATATATGCGCGTGGACAACATCTCACTTTCCACCAAGCTTTTGTGTTTTGTGGAAAATATGCAAGAACCGTGGACCAGTTTACCAGTCAATCTGAATTAAGGATTCTCCTTGTTTCAAAGACGCTGGTCATTTTCACATGGACTATGGAGAGGCTAAACGGAACGGAAGTGAGTGAGACAGTAACATGAAAGCAAAATGCATTGCTGCCAAATTGCAAGCTAATTTCCTATCCTGGACCAACCCTGCCCCGTTCTTCACGGCCTTCTCTACGCCACTCGTTGCGCCTACTCTTGAATGCTTGTTTGTCTGCCATTGTTGACGTCAACTGAGCCCTGTACATACATCTAATTATGGAACACGACGTTGATTCAACTTAATTAGGCGCCATCTCATTGGGAGAGAAAACGTCCTACTCTCAATAAATTGAACGAATTGAACATTCAACTTTAAATCGTTTTGGTTGTATCAGCTCATTGTGATGCTATAAAGCTAAGTGGCACTTCTCCTAATCTACTTCCTCCCTTGGAAACTTCAAATCGTTTTGGTTTGACTAGGTTCTTTATTTATATTTAGATATACACTATATTTAGATATATATTAAAAACTATTGAATATATTAAAAAACAAAAAAAAACTTATAATTTAGAACATGGGAGTATTTCATCAAGGACACTATTCGAATATGTTTGTAGACATGGTATCTTGATAGTTCCCTCTATTTTTAATAACTACTCTCTCTCTCTTCCAAATTGTAAGTCATTTTCATGTACAGTACATATTAACCTTAACTATGTATCGCATTATGTTTAGATAGATATTTGGTAAAAGCTATGAATCTAGCTCAACATCAGAAAGTAAAAAAAAAAAAACAGATTAAATATGTCATTACATCTGAGAAGAAACGACAACCAGTTTGACTCAAACCGGACATGTTAGGCAACGCGGTACAGTTTAAAACCCCCTTCTATAGTCTTCTTATACTTGTCTAAGCTTTCCATCGTTAACTCCAGCACAAGTAAGAAATCCGTCTTAAGCTTAAGTCCAGAGCGCGGTCGAGCAGCATCAGCAATTCAGCATCTATCCATGGCTTCCGTCCTCCACGCACAGCTTCCAGCTTTCGTCTTCTCCCTGTCCCTTCTTCTCTCCTCTGCACTTGGTACGGTAACCATGGTGGTATATCATCGTATCGTAGCACATACAGAGCACGGACTGTCCGTTCTGACGATGGCTGTTTTTTTTGCACGGTTTCCTGACAGGGGCGAAGGTGGTGTGCGAGCAGCTGACGGCGGAGCTGTGCGCGTTCGCCGTGTCGTCCACGTCGCGGCGGTGCGTGCTGGAGAACACGCACTGCGCGGGGCGGCCGACGGAGTACCAGTGCCGGACGTCGGCGGTGGTGGTCGAGGACGGCCGCCTGTCGGGGCTGGTGGAGACCGACGGCTGCGTGCGCGCGTGTGGCGTCGACCGCGCTACCGTCGGCATCTCTTCCGATTCCCTCCTCGACCCGCGCGTCGCCGGCGCAGTTTGCTCCCCGGCCTGCCTCCAGGGATGCCCCAACATCGTCGACCTCTACTCCAACCTCGCCGCCGGAGAGGGTAAGCAACACACACACACTAAACAAATAACTTGATTTTCTGTTTTTATGTCTTGCTTTTGGATGAAAACTTATTAGAACAAGGTTAATAAGACCCTGTTTGTTTAATTAGTCCTAACATTTTTTTAGTCTAGGATTTTAAAAAATTTTCTCCTATATTAGACTAAAAGGGACTTTTTTTTTTTTTTTTTTAAGTCACAACTCCGAAAGGTCCCTAAAACAAAACAGAGTCTAATATTGTTGTATATATACACATATACAACTCGTATAATACTTGTCTTAATTATTAGGAGATATTTCTCCCCCTCTCATAATTTCTTGGTTATTTGTGCATAATAGCTGGGTGTAAATTTACAACTTTCTTTTGTCTTCTCTCCTCCTTTCTGCATCTCAATATTTATACTTTCCTAGATAGGGTGTAAATTTACAACTTTCTTGCTTACACACTCCTTTATTATACTTTCTTAGATAGGGTCCCTTATCATGTGAAACTAATTCTTTGCCAACAAAAAAAAACTTTCGGCAAATATAGCTATGAAATTCTAGGGGGAAAAGGCTTTTTGACTTTATAAAATTTTATAGTTTTTTCTTTTCATTTCTCATCAAACAAGTCAGTTTTAGTTATGAAATTTTGTACAGATATTTCTAAAGGCAATAAAAATATCTTAATATTCAAATATAAAGCTTCAAGTTTTATTCTGTAAAATAATTATAAAAAAGTCTATTTATCTTCGTAATATATTTTTTCTTGTTTTTTTAGGAAACATGATATGAGTCTCACGAAGCTCACTTACCTTATAAATGGCTAAATACACATGCACACACTTAACTATAATATGAGTGTATTTGAATAGGATGACGGAGACTGACAAAATCACTTTAGGCAACGCTCAACACGCACGCACACTCACCCTAATGAACACACGTACGCAAACCCTACCCCTATGAGCACCCTTGAAGGACCGAGCCGGCAATCTTGAAGTTCACGAAGTCACCACAGGGCGCCTCCGTCGACGGGGACGTCGCCTACCACTTAATGCGCGCGTAGGAAATCCTGAAATAAATTCAGGATAATGTGTCGCACCCAGGATTTGAACCCTGGGTGGGAGCCCCCCAACCAATGGCCTTTGCCATTGCGCTATTGACTATACAATTTAATAAGTTTTTTTTTTTAGATAATGGAAATAACATTCCGGCCTCTGCGGTAACGCACACAGCCAAAAGCCTCTGCGTGACCACACACAGCCAAACCTATTATAAAAACTAAGAATATAAAAACTTTAGTACATGAAAATATGTGTACTAAAGATCTGCTACATCAAAGAAGAAAGAGTTTACTACTCAAGATAGTGCTAAAATATCGATGTCGCTTCATGGCAGTCTATCGAATCAGCCACCACGCCTTGAACAACGTGCACCAAAATCAACTTGAAAGAAACTCATTGGATGTAGACAACCCCAAAGCTGGCAAGTTGGCCCACGCTCGAAATCGTGCGCCCTTGTTGCCCCTCCACCTTGATCTGCCGACCCTTTGCCTTGAATGCATGAGGAAACGACTGCCATCGTCGTGGCGGCGAAGACGGGTAGTCGCCATTGGATCTGCGACCCCATCCACTCCTCCATGACCTCCATGGGCACAAACATGGTGACCACACGGGAGGCGACGGGTCGACACGGTGCTCCAGCCACGCTTATCGACATCCGGGGACGCCGACGGCGCCCAGACGCACCAGTCATTCAACCCCGCATGTTCCGACGATCGAAACTACGGCGATGCCTTCAACAAGGTTAATGACGCAGATAGATGCGCCATCACCGTCGGCCCGGAAGACCGGGCAGGGATTACTCCCGGTTCCTGTGGTCGGAATGAGCAAGTGCCCAAGGCAACAGCACCATGGCTGGCCGCGAGGCTGCTGGTCCGCCGCACTGACCCATCACAGAGATAGCAGCTCGGCAGATCTAGGGCCCGAGGGAGTCCGCCACCTCCGCCCGACGGCGAGACGACGAGCGGCTCAGCGGAGGGGGACGATGGCGGGCACCCGACGGCGTCCACGGTCGATCGCCCGCAAAGGCTAGGACCGCCGACAACCGAAGACGCGCTGAGGATCGGGCCGCGGAGATAACCGCGGCGCCCGCCGCGGCGGACACGGATCGATCCGCGAGGGGGGGCCGCAGCGCCACACGAGATCACGGCGTAGTCCGCGAGGGGGCCGGTGCACGCAAGCACCGTAGATGGCGGGCGGCCGCGCAAGGCCCGCCGACCTTCCCCGTGGCGGCGATGTCGCCACGCTTGTCGACGGTCGGGAGGAGCGATTCGGGCGGCGTGGTCGTCGCGAGGACTGCACGTAGCGGGCGACGGTGAAGAAGAGGTGCGTGAGGGTCTCGCCGTTGAGGATGAGCGAGATGGCGCTCCGCATCGCGTCGGCCTCCGTGGGCCCGTCGCCGGACTCCAGCCCCGCCTTGATCTTGTTCGTCATTGATGACGAACCCTTGTTGAAGTGCATGAGGAATGTGCACGGCTTCTCCATGGCAGCCGCCTGATCTGCGAGGTCCGTCGATCTGTCCTGGCCTCCACGCCGGAAGCGAGGGAGGGAAGGGGAGGGGGATCGGATCTTGGGCAAGGGGCTGAGGGCGGCGCGCCCGGACGCCGCCGTCGCCCAACCCTAGCCCTTAGTAGTGGTATATGAAAGCTTCTACAATTTAATAAGTGGTGTCATTTGTTTGTAGAATACTCCCATTGTACTAAAAAAGCTTGTTGTTTTAAGATGTTTAGGACAGATTAATGCTCAACAAAAAATGGACCATGCTAGTTAAGGAATAAGTCATCGTCAATGCCTTATTTGGATGCACTCATGATCCACCATCCATATGTGTTGGGAGTGTGTGTTTCCATTGTCTACAAAAATTGAAAGTTGCTCTATTTTAGGTGTTTAAATTTTTAGATGATTTTAGACAACAATCTTATACAACCAAATAATATAATTACAAATAACAAGAGACAATTCACAATATTTTTATAGTCACAATGACAAAATTACCTAATTGTTTGAACAACAACATAAAAATTTGGTACCTCAAGTATAGGAGAAGTTAAAAAAAAGGATATCAGTGTTAGATATTGGTGTTGGCTTGAAAAAACTATTCTTGACATTGGCTTAAAAAACTACAAGTCATCTTTAATCTCTTTCTTTTCTTCCACTTGGACAAGTGCTGCTAATCGTCGAAATTGAAGATAAAAATAGACATTGTACATAAATCCAACTATTCACTTTATATTTAGTTTATCTAGCCACATAGAATTATGTAATCAAAGAGATATAATTCAAGAAAAACACAATAGGAAGTTATATTTTAAACTTTTGTTATTGTAGTTTGGGATAATTTTTTTTTACCTATAATCTCTAGGATTAGCATAACTAGTATTAGATGTTATGCAACCTTATGGGGGGCCAGGCCCCTGCCCCCCTTCTCTCTGCCCCTAGGAGTGGATTAAGATGGAACTTAGTTTAACTTTCACCTTAATCCACTCCAACACACATGGAGATCAGATTGATATGAATGCACCTGAAAGGAATTTATGGAGATACTGAAATCAGAATCTAAAGTCGTGTGCCTAATCTGTCGTTCAAGAGCGAGCATCAAGTCTTTTTTGGGATATTTTTTGAATCCTAGAGCATCAAATTTCAGAGGGAGTCTGTCTAAAAAGTTATAAGTACAAGTCTAGAACTTAGATGAACATATTACTCCACAAGAGATGATCTAAAGAGTATTGTGTTAGTATAATTTTCCTTTGACTAATCTGACAATGTCGAACCGACAACTGAGTATACTCAACTAGTTAGAATTCTAATGGAGGATGCTACTCATCTTATTCAGTTTGGTAAAAAGTGCACTTGATCATTGTTACCTTGACTCTGTCATCTTAGTACTGCAAACGTTGAAGGAGGTGCATCTTCAAAGTCCATGACTATATATAACAGTAAACAATATAAAAAGCATTATTTTAGATGTAGTCTTATATCATCATTTATTTAACCTTTGCAGATCACAAAACATTACAATACCCTCATTCCATACAAAACATTACAATATAAAATATGACGCAAATGCTTACATGACCACAAAACAACATAACCGTCCTTTACGACAGAAATCACAATTAAAAACTAAGAAACCATTACAATCCCCTCATCCCATACATACATAGAACTGAAATCACCGTCGGTTTGTTTAGCGAGGGGAGACCAGGACGTTTTGGCCCTAGCCGATCTTGGGGACCTTTGCCACGTTGTCGGCCTTGTCGAAGAAGACACGGACGCGCTTGTCGTTGAAGTCAGTGGTCACGAAGGAGCCTTCGGGCAGAACATCCACATCGACGTCCGGACGGTCGGCCAGAATCTTGCGCTTGGCCACCTCGGACGGCAGCCCCACCACCTCCGGCCACGACTTCTTGCTGCTGTCGCTCATGGCCGCCGATTTGACTCGCGCGGTTCAACCAAACCAAGAGCGAGAGAGAGAGAGATAGAGAGCGTGGTTTGCCTGCCTTTCTGGTGGCCGGAGCTGTATTTATAGATCATTTCAGGTGAGGGTAGATGATCGATGGGTCCGGGCCTCGCACGAATCGATAATTTCACCCTAGCTGGATGCCATGCGACCTAATAAACATGTACTAATCATTTGCGTCATATTTGGTTTCAAGCTGTTATTTGGTGCCAGCGAACAAACCCTTGGTTTCTTTCGCTTTGTCCGGGTTACGGTTACAATGTGCTCCTTGTGGGTGTCGGATGCGCCGGCCGGCACTGGACCAACTCTCTTGTGTCCATGGAATGCGCGTTAAGTTCTAGCGAAAATTGGCCGGCACCGGCCGCCGGCTTTGCGCGAAGTTCCAAACCGATGCAAACGAGAAACGACGGATTTCAGAATATGTGTCCCTTAGATTCCCTTGGATTTCAGGTATTTCAGAACGACGGAGTATGCTAAGTGGTAAACTCAGAAGAATGAGTATTGAAATATTCCCCTGTCCATAGCAGATAAGCAGTGAGGCTAGGCATATGCAGACAGTAGTAAAATATGTTACTAGTTTGGCCATTGTATATTTTACTCTTAATTCTATATTTTACTCAAAATATTACTCTAAATTTACCATAAGTAATACAATGGCCATATGTTTTCGAGTATACAAAATATTACTTTTTTTCTTTAGTACTATATATGTACTATAAACGTTGCATATCCAAATTAAACTATAAAGCGAAGAAAGTTAGCTGTTTACAGATGTGTTATAAAAGGTAATTTGCACACTGACTCACATCGAGTTGGCTATTGAAATTGGAAGCTAGTATTATTTAATAAGTTCCGGTGCATATATATATAATATATGTAACTGGGAACATCTCTGAACTAACAAGTATATATGTGTGCAATCGCAGGAGTAGCTTTTTCAGAGTTGTGCGAGGTACACCGTGCGAACCCTCGCCGTGCCCTGGCACAGCTTCAGAGCTCCGGTGAGGCACATGGTGCTCCTGCTTCTGCTCCTTCACCAACGGCGCCTCCTTCAGCTTAACAAGATTTTTAGATAAATGATGAATTGATGTTATCAATTTTATTAGAGATACATTTGTATACCATCAATCATTGTTTCGAGAGTTATATTATTGTTACGTGACTTACAATTTAATAAATTTAACATTATTTTTGCTTCTCGGATCATGTTTCTATATGCACTTGTTACTCATTTTTCGTCATCTTATTACACATACTACTACATATAAGGCTTTTAGAGTCGTGACCTTTATCGCAAAGGTTTATGAAAATCAAAGATTTACATATGACCTAAAGAATAGAATTTTAGAGAGATCATATGCTTAGAGCTCTAAAAGGAATGTACCGAGGCATGCAAAACACAGCTGTAGCGCCAAGGTCTAGAATGTCAATCTTTTGGGATTTTTTTTTTTTTAATTCGAGAACATAAAAATTACTAGGATCGAGGGAGTAAGTTTACATACATATGAGCATAAATCTAGAACTTAACTTAGGTGAACATGTTACTCCCTTTGATTGATTTTACAATATAAAACCAACAACCGAGTATACAATTAGTTAAAATTCTAATGGAGGATACTCATCATGTTTTTTTCTTCTTTCCGTATCTATTACTTGGACTCTGTTATCTGTTAACTGAGGATCTGTTTGTCTGGGCTTTTCAGCAGCTTTTCATCCTCAAGCTAAAAGCAAAGCTTGGAGCCCAAACAAACACCTGGCTTAGGGAGCCCACCAAAGTCACCTTTGTACATATAGCCCCAAAGCTCACAAGAAGTGGCTTCTTCTAGCTTTGGTGCAATACTTACCCATCCTGCCATAAGTTATGTTCCAAATCATTTTTTTTACTATCACCACCAGCTAGGATCTTTCTCATATGAAATGCACCCACAACCTTATTTCATAGGGGTAGACAAGAAAAAATACCCCCTAATTAATCACTTCTTGTTATGCGCAATTGTGTTCTAAACGACTTCTAAATCCTATATGGAGGGAGTATATAGTCATAGTAACACACGAACCATTGCACAACAACCTCCATATACAACCATTGCACTATATGCAACAACCCGAGGTTTTTCAACATTCATGTTAAATCCTTAAAACATACCTCTAAAACATTTAAAAATGTACACTTCCAACATGCACCACAACATGATGGTGCCTCCTTCGCCGTCTGCATCAGAGCAGTGTAGTCATAGCAGGAGGCCAGGAGGGGAGGCATGCGCCAAGAGCCGATGCTTCTCCTTGCCCTGGGCTGGTGGCCCCTGTCGGCGACGTCGGAGGTGGTGGTCGAGGACGGCCGCCTGTCGGGGCTGGTGGAGACTGACGGTTGCGTGCGCCCGTGTGGTGTCGACCGCGCTACCGTCGGCATCTCCTCCGATCCCCTCCTCGACCCGCGCGTCGCCGGCGCAGTTTGCTCCCCCGCCTGCCTCCAGGGATGCCCCAACATCGTCGACCTCTACTCCTGTAACACTCTACTTTTCAAAAATAATATTTTACTAAGAATAGAAAATTTTGACAACAACTTATTAGAAATTGCAACAAGAATAAAGTTTATAGGTCTCAAGTTTAACAAGAAATTATCACCATATATAGATAACTATTTAAACCTCAACTCTAGGAGACACAATACTCAATTAATACACCATAACTATATGATTAAGCTAAGGTTAATAATACTTTAACTTAGGCAAGTTCCACATTGGAAATTGAATTCCTTATACACGAACATTTAGTTCCGGTGGTGATGAGGTGACACGTGCGTGCATCTAAGTCCCAAGCCCATGATGCTTGACAAATATGATCATACACCTGTAAATATTTTAAGGGGTGAGATAAACTCAGCAAGCAACGGCTATGAATATAAACACATCTCACACATGTTGAGTTATTAGTTTTGAAAAACATATGAACACAATCACACAAATAGATCATGCAACTCCGCATTGTAGCGACATCCAAACATCACCGCACGACTTGAGTATCTCCTCATCAAAACAATAATATTCTCCAAATTCATCAGTTAATTGATGTATGCATGCTATGATGCAACTCCATTGAGAGTTTTATGTTGGACGATGCCAACCTCTCATGCAACTCCATGTACCGGTACTAGTCACTGCACGATGGCGGTGACCGGCCATTAACTCCATATGACATGCATATATATGCATATGAATGATCATGTATGCATAGCTCCATAGTGCAACAATTACAATGCAACAATATGATGTCGTCAATCTCAAAGCGACAAGCGACATCGACATGAATAAATAGCTCCAAATTCCTTAAGTAGAGCATCAGCCCACAACGACCATTAATTCAAGAAACAATAGGCATCCAGTCTATGAATTAATAAACACATATGCAAGATATAAATCGACAAGCAACACGATGATCCATATTATTAATCTTGACATAGTGTACTTCATTAATTTCCAAAATGATGCAAGACATGAATATAAACATAGCATTGGCCACACCCCTACGTTACTTGCCTTTTTGCCGAAGAAGCAACCTCGACAAGCACATCATGAACGGTTATGAGGTCCACTCCCTAATGAGGAGATCGTAACTCTCCTATCTGCTGCCAATTGGCCTGCACCACACAGTAAACTTCCTTGTGATCTCCTCTCTCTATTTTTCCCCATTAGGCAGCAGCCCAAGAATGTCAAGAACCCTGAACGTGCATCGGAATGGGAGGCAAAAGGGAAGGGAAACAAAAGCATTCGTCACCTGCAGAATTGTATAGGCACAGATCTGCCAGAGCCAAGAACTTTGGCGTCGATTTGAGACACACAGAAGGACGACTCGCAGAGGCCGCCGCCGCCTGCGACTCTTCAAGCGAGACCGGGAATACCGGATCGACCAACAGGGTGGCGGAGAGAAAAGGTCACGGTAGAAATTTCTGCTTGTGTAGCCTGACCCGTTAACCCCCTAATTGGACTCTAATCTTTTCCGTCCTCACGGTGCCGCGCAAGGAAAGGAGTGCATGCCGCCTCCAACTTTGCATGAGGAAAGGAGACTGCATGCCGACTCCGACTTGTTAATGCGAGAACGTCGGATCGACTAACAGGGAGATGAGAGGCTACGGTAGAAGCTGAACCATCCTAACTGGCTGGACTTTACTATTTTTAAGCCTTAGCTAATAGGCCTACACTAATTCTTCCATGGTTAGTGACTTACGCTTGCCAATAGAAATATTTTTATATATATAGAAAAAAACAATAGCAATTCATTACTTAATTTAAGGATATTACATTCGTCCCCGAATTCATCTACATCTAAACAAAACAAAACCAATAGGACTCTTAAAGACATAATATTCAAAACCATGCCCAGCTCAAAAGCTTGAGGTATCAAGCGAGGACCAACTAGTCTAGGAACAAGAACGTATCAGCTACCTGTGCACAATCTACACCACGAAACTACTACTTGACCTGAAATTACTCTACCAAAATACAAGTCTAATTAAAGAATGTCCATCTAGACTCAACTTAGAAATTTTGTTCTTCCATGAATGTTCGAATCTTCCACACCGACTTGACAGAGAAAGTTCCATTGTAAAGGGGTACCAAAAAAAAAACCATAAACATGACACTCATAAAGGACGACCATCCAATCTATAAAAACAAGCTACCTAATGGTCCTTAGTTAATCTCCATCGAGCCCAACAATGAACATGAACAAATTTTTAGTCTCCCCTAGAATTGATTAGTCAAGTTGAGATGTGTATCCTTTCTATTTTAGAAATCCTGGTGCTATGCAAAAAGAAAGATAACAAAACCCCTAATATAGGAAACAAAATGGACCTCCAAAGGCATTTCCATAGCGAAACCTAGAACTATTCCTCCCACCTCTAAAACAAAACCACCCAAACCTTCCAAGTCAAGATTAACTTAGCAAGTGAGGTGTACTTCATTGATTACCATCCCCAAAAAAAAAAAAATTACATTGAGATATCAACGATGCAAAACTTCTCCTTTCAAGTAAAGTAAAATCATGAAAGAGGAAATGGCTCATCTACTAACCATGGAACCCCCCCATGGACCAACATGACTTAGTCATACACGTACCATCTAACTGAAATTCAAGCCTTGATCATCACAAAAAAATAGGTCAACAATGTGGCACTGTGCTAGTTTAGCTAATAGTGACAACATGACTGCTACATCAATAGCCTGTGTACCACTCCTCTTCGCTAACTCCAAAACTACTCAAAACCAAAAGGTTGACTTTAATGCCATTAGAACAAATATGAACACTAAAGAAAAGATGGGGCATTGAGGAAACACTTTAAACATCAGCCAACACACATCATACATAGATTCTTAGAAATCATGTCTCAAACAATGAGAGCTCACTCCATAATATGCCATTATTCTAGTGTAGAAATCTACATCATGTGAGCCAGTCAAAGAGGTAGTCACCCCACTCTGTAGTAAAAAGGAGCACCATGGCTCACTACTCTAGTATCAAAAGAAAATAGCTAAAAGCTCGATTAGATGTTTAGCAACCCATTGAGCAAAACAAGACACCTAAGCACCATGTTAAGCTAAAAGCACCATAGCTTCTTAATATTTATGTATCTTTAAATATACAAAATAAGTGATATTAAATAGATACATATTAAGAAATACAAAACAGGGCATAAAAGTTTCATGAAGACAAACTATTTTTTATTTTGAACTTAAAGCATGAATAAACTTCAGTTGAACTTAGAAAATAAAATATGCCTAGAATTCGGGGAAAATGGGATGCATATTTTCTATTGCGCCGATGCATCGTGGTGGTGTAAACATGCTATTCCTCGTGCTCAAGTTGGTATACTTGATGGGTAGCATGTCGAAGCAAAGGCGGAGAAGTTTCGCAGGAAGCAGCGACCGGAAGCGTCGACCGGGCCGCCGACCGAAGCAGGAGGCTTGACCGGACGCGCTCACCGGAGCGTCCGGTCGGTGCATCTGGCAGAGAGCATGTTTCTCGGTGTGTGGTCGACGGTCGACCGGACGCACACACCGGAAGCATCCGGTGCTGACCGGACGCATGCACCGGAAGCATGCTCCGGGTTGTCAGCTGTGGGCCAGGGTGTCTCGTCGTTTGTGACCGGAAGCATTTGTTGGGGCGACCGGGACCCTCGACCGACCCGGGCCGGTGCGTCCGGTCGGCAAGTCCGGTCACCTCGCAGAAACACCCCAACGGCTCTATTTTGGCTTGTGGCTATAAATAGATGGGGTGGCCGGCTTTGGCTGGTTGTAGAGCACACTCTAGCCTTTGTGGCTTGTTGTGTGGTGCTTGAGAGCTCTCTCACTCACATATGCTTGATATCGTTCATCCGATTGAGTGAGAGATCGAGTTCTAGTGCGTTGCGTTGAGAGATCGCATTCGTAGCACTAGGTGATCGTGTTGCAAGCCGGTGTGCTTGTTTCTCTTGGAGGTTGCCACCTCCTAGACGGCTTGGTGGCAAGAGACTTCATGAAGCACGCAAGGAAGCTTGTGTGGTGCTCCGAAGAAGAGATTGTGAGAGGTTCGTGCTCACCTCGCGGGGATCGTGAAGAGCAACTCTAGTGGAGCGTGTCATTGAGCTACCACACTTGTGTGTGGGTTCACACGGTACCCTCTGAGGGATTGGCTAGAGGACTCACACTGTGTGAGGGACTTGATCGAGCTCCCAGCTATGGGATTTGGCACTGGCCATTAAGCTTGAGAATCATCACCGGGTGATTCGCCAAACCGTGGAACCACTAAAGTGTTGGTCGACACAACGAGGAGTAGGGGGAAGTTGGCAAGCTTCCCGAGACCTCGGTAAAAAATCACCGGTGTCATCTTGTGTCCACACTTCGTGGTGGTTTGCATTCTCTTGATCACAAGCTTTGTTCTTACATTCATATAGATATTATGCTTGTGCTTGAGTAGTGTAGTTGTATCTATCTAGCTTGTGTAGCTTGTTTAGTTACTTTGCTTAGCTTGTGTAGCTAGGTAAATTGAGCCTTTGGGTTAGGCGTGTGTTGCCTTGTCCATTGTGCATCTAGTGAGCTTAGGGGCTTTGTGCTTGCGCTTACTAGAATTGTGTAGGAGCTCACCCGTGCTTGAAGTACTAGTGCTTAGGTTTGTGTGACCTTGCATTAGAATTGATTAGGAGCTCAAGCTAGGCTTGTCACCTCACTCTTCGTATGTAGGATCTTTTGTGAGGTGATTTAGAGTCTTAGTTAGAGGGGTGAAGTCTTGGCTAGACCGATAAGTTTAATTCCGCATTTGTTTCGGTTAGCCGGTGTAATTAGTTTTTAAAAGGGACTATTCACCCCCCCTCTAGTCCCCATCTCGACCCTTCAACCGGCAATAAATTTATAGGTTGTGCGCTCACGTCCGGATGACGTGCGCGAGATGAATACGAGTAATTTATCCCGGTTCAGGCCATGTGGCCCTACGTCCAGCAGTGTGCTGCTTCGTATTACCTCGCACCTAAATGTGCTCAGTCAAAGAGTTTACAAGCAGTTATGAGAGGAGAAGTGGGCCATCAACCCCTTGATTATAGTGTATATGTGTGAATCCTTAAACTGTCGACCCCTACTAACGGGCTATTACACTCCCCTTTATAGTGGAAAGGGAGGCATGGTGTTACATTATGTGTCGATGGCTAATGCTAAGGTGTCTATTGTCCGTGTCCTCCGGTGTCTGCATGCCCGAGGCCTGGGCTCGGATGGTGCAACTGGAGTCAGGAGTTGGAGATGCATGTCTTTAGACCACCGGTGTACATGTCTTACAGATGGTAGTGGAGCCAAGGTCCCGAGGATAGTTCTTTGAACCCTGTTTTGGGGTGAGTATACACCGGGGGGGGGGTAAATAGTGCCAATGTTGTTCCCCGTGCCAGGCGGCGTATTACGTAACCTATCACTTTATGTCCTATCAACGGGGTTTGCAAGGAGATAACGGGGCAGGCGAATCATCAGGATAATCGATTACCCTAGCGTCGTGGCAGGTGACGCAGCCGCATTTAATGCGGCTGTTCTCCACTACACAGCCGGAGCTTCCAATGTCCGAGGGCCTCCTGCCCCGGGCGAGGCGGAGTTTGTGCGCCCGAGGGTATGGCAAGGGGTCACCCCCTCGGGCGAGGCGGAGTTGTGATGTCCGTCGGGGTGCCCGGCCAGGGCCCCCTCGGGCGAGGCGGAAATAGGTCCGAGAGGGGTCGGATCTACCCGACAGGGGTGGCTTTCCTCAAGATACTTACTCCTTGATGGTTAAGTGGTGACTGTGTCATCAAACCTGGTATGGTTGTTACTTTTTGTCCTTCTTCTCCACACTCTTGATGACTCCAATAGCATTCTTTGTAGGGCCTTTAAGAGCTAGCATGGGCCGTTGTGGGCCATTGATGGGCAGCAGGTTCAAATGCTCATCGATATCTCCAAGCTTGTAGATTGGGTGTTCGTTAACGGGCCGTAGTGGGCCAATTGTAGGCCAAAAGATGACACACTTGTCAATACCTCCAAGCTTGTAGGTCATGTAGCCAGCGGCCCACCTCTCCCGGCGAACATAATCGCCGTTCGTGACGTGCTGGGAGGCATTTGGCCCACCGAAGGTTTTGGGCCAAATTCTGACTCACGAAGATGGGCCGTTGTATCTCTTCCTAGTAGAGAATGTTTGGGTGCCCATTATTTTGGTACCGGACAATAGCCCCCAAGCCCCCGAGGGAGTGGTGTGACTCGCTCGGGGGTTAGTCGCCACGAGTTCTTCTCAAAGGAGCGGTTCTTGGGTTTGAGTGCGCGCAAGCGCACCTGTTAGGTGTAGCTCCCGAGGCCTCGGAGGAATGTGAAATTCCTTTGAGGTCTTTTTTAGTCCTGCTCGTTGGCGAGATCTGAACAGCCTCTTGTTTGTGGTTGTTGTGCTAAGGTTGTCCATTTTGCGAGGGCAGTTCGGAGCCCGTGCTTGTATGCGCAAGGTTGTTCCAAACCTCCTCGGCTTTGATTCGTACGCTCCTCTGTCGCCCTCCTGGAAGGGAGGAGGAGGGAAGTCGACGTGCCATAATGCCCTGCATGCCGAAAGTGACACGCTCCGGTGAGCGTTATAACGGGGAGTCTAAGTGGAGCGCCTGTGCCCCCACTGGAGCGGGGGTCGGCTATGTGGTCTAGGACACACTCCATGAGAACTCACGGGCCGCTTAGCGGATCTTGGTTTCCGACGGGTCGGATCCCGAGGGCCAGTAGGCCTCCCACGGATGGGACATCTCTATAAACAGTTACCACAAGTCTTAGACACGTCCTGGAAATCCAGAGCCCCCGAGGGCCCGGGCATGGCCGGTTGTGCATTTCCATTCTGTCCCTAACTCGGTTGTCCTAGGGCGACTGTAGAAACCAAATGGGGCCCAGCCTTGGAACCCCTGGACCGTAGAGGGCTTGGAGCAAGGCACTGCCCCTCGGGGCAACGCGTCAAGTGTTTCAGCTCTTGCCCGAGGGCGGAGCATACCCCGCCGGGGGTCGGGCATATCAATCAGGCAACGACCGAACATTTCTACCCCTGCCCGGGGTCGGGCGCATTGGCACGCCTTTTCACGTCACCTTCCCAATGCGGGAGGCGGCGATTCGCGTCTGATGAGACAGGACTCTATAGCGCCTGCCGGCGTCGCCGTTCCCCGCATTGAATGTGTGGGCCCGGCGGTTACCGGGCTCATGAGACGTCGGATCGATTGGCTTTACTTAGTGAACAGCCGTCCGTTCGCATTACGCGTCGGTTGAGTTCGTCGGCGGTTCCCTTTCCCCCTCTATATATTTGAGAGCACCGCCGGTGGCGTACGGTTGCTCTTTTCTCCCCTGCATTCTGATTTCCCTACAATTCTCTGCCATCCAAAGAAAAGAGAGGAAAGGGGGAGAGAAGTGAGGAGAGGGTGAGCGATTGTAGTACTTACCCGCGGCAAACTCCTTCGCCGTCGTTGGTGGTCGATGGCGTAGAGGGACGAGGCGCCCGTCATCCTCGACGCTGACCCGTGGTCTCGATCGTCGGTGACAGAGGTGAAGCTTCAGTGGCTGGTGGATGAAGGTCTCCTTCGTCCCCGTACGGACGCCACGAGGCTGGAGTGGTTGGCGCCCGATGCGTCTGATGAAGAGCCCCGGCCGCCGCCCGGCTATGTTGTTAGTCTGATGGAACACCACAAGTGGGGCTTCGGGGTGCCGGTGCACCGGTTCATGCGGGCGATCCTGCATTACTACGACGTCGAGCTTCACCATGTCCCGCCCAACTCGATTTCTCAGGCGGCGATTTTTATTACCCTTTGTGAGGGTTTCTTGGGCATCGACGCCTACTGGGATCTGTGGCGGTGGTTCTTCAAGGCCGAAGTGAACACCGTCAATTCCGGGAAGAAAGGCGCGCCGCGGAGGGCTGTGCGCGTCGATTGTTGCGTCATCCAGCTTCATGCGATCGAGGGTCGGAAAAGCCGCGCGGATGAGTACATCACTTCAAAGCTCATCGGCTCCAATAAGGGGTGGCAAGACGAGTGGTTCTATCTCTGGAATGATGGAGATGAGTTGCCTACCTATACCGGGGGCGTGATAAAGGTACGTCCGAACAAGTGGTTTCATGGCCCCCCGCTTGTCGACCAGCCCCACCTGGATGGCCTCCACGCTGCCGTTCTCACGCTCCGGGAACGGGGTGTTAACGTGGTGGCGGTTGTGGCTGCGTTTCATCGTCGTTGAGTGCCACCCTTGGCCGCCCGCCCCCTTCGTCTCTTCGAGATGAAGTCCTCGGTGGACCTTCGGGGCACCCGGATGGTTCCCGGGACCCTTAGCGGCGAGGCCCTGGCACGGCGGGTCCGGGAGGCCCTGGGCAGTAAAACTCCCAAGAAGATTCCTCAAATCCCCATGCGCCCGGGGTATATTTCTTTGGTAAGTTCTTGCCTTCTAGCCGCTCGATTTGCTCTCCTCCTTTATTCGATTATTGACTCCTATTCTACTACCCCCACTCAAGGGAGAATTTCATACAGGTCCTCGGTTCCTCCCATGCCAACGTGCCATCAATCGGGCACAGAATGAATGAGAAAGGCACATGAAAGCCTGGGAGGACGAGAAGAAAGCAAAGAAGGTGTCCCGGGAGAACCGCCACCGCGAGCAAAGGAGGCGAGGCGAATCTCCGGAGCCCTCGTCTACTGATGACTCGGCGGGGTCATCTGAGAGTTCTGATGACCAGCTCAGGCGGCAGGACGTCGTAATGGGTTCACCATCGTCGCCCGAGGCAATTGATGCGCTGATAGAGTACGCGAAGAGCACCTCTGGGGGTGTGAGGAGATCCCGAGGGCCTCAGAGCCCCCCTCGGGACGCCGAAGCAGTGACGAGCCTACTCATGGGGCCGAATCATCAGGCCGGCACCCTAAGGCCTGGGGGAAAGAGCCCGCGTCTCCTATGATGCCCTCAATGTCACAGCCGCGACGGCGAGCCGGGGTTCTGGTTCAGGGGCTCAGCCGATCCCCAAGTCCCACTTTTCCAGGGTTGCAGCGACACCCAAGGCTACCCCTCGGTCGTCGTGAGTTCATCTTTCTGTGTTTCTTCCTGATTTGATTCTTGGTAAGTCTTCCTGATATAGTTGGGGTCTCTAATTCTTGTGCTTTATGTGTCAGGAAACGGGGAGCCGAGGCGCTCACCCTGCATCCAAGGAAGGCGTTGAAGTCCAGCGCTCAAGCCACCACGGGCACTCCCGGTCGAGATGCCCCTCGCCAAGAGGGCCTGACATCTGGTCTTGACTCCTCGGCGGCCCTGCCGCCTCCCCATAGGACCTTCCTGGGGGTGATTAGTCAGCAGCCGGAAGATCCTAGTGCCACTCCTGCCCCTACTGCGGCCATTCCCGAGGCGCCGTTGCTGGGCCCGCAGGTCCAAGCCGAGGGGGAGGCCCTGGTCCAGCAGGCGCCTGTGCCGCCACCGTCGTCTCCGCCACCACGCACGATAGCCATAGAGGGCTTGATTACGGGGCCGTCTTGCGCTGAAGATGCCTCGGTGTCTAATTGTTGGTATTTATTAAGTGCTAAAAGAATATGAAGGATTCCGCAAGCGCACAGAATACCATTGTACCTTTTCCCTAGGAGAGTATTCTAGAGTATCGTATCCACAGTGACGCTTTGGCTAAAGAATCTAATAACTCACAATCATGTATCTACTAACTTAGCAAACCACTAGACCAAAGTGAGGGGGTAAAATATATATGATAGGAGTTATGAGTAATATCACACACTAGAGAATTCCTATGATAAATGCGTAGTAACAAGTTAAGAGGACAACGGGAGAGATCAAGGTTCCTCTGTACTTCTCTATTACTTAGGTTCTATGATAGCAATCATACCATGGCACTTTGTGACATCAAAACAGTAGCCACAGAAAGGGATGAGAAGGGGGTTAGGAAGCTCTGACAAGGTCCTACAAACACCAACCCGAACGTGGTGGAATACATCGGCCATCAGGGCTATCACCACCTGGGGCTACCACAATCTATCTGTGGGGTTGGATGGAATCTCAGGTAACCTCTAGTCTAGACACCATGTCTACACTATTAATTACTACTCTAATTATGTAAAATAAATATATAAATCATAAGTCTTACATAGGAAAGATACAAGACATACGAAACCGTGAAGACTCCTCCAGAACCAGAGCGCAGCTCCACTCTCCATAACTCCCTAGTTGCTAATCTACTACATTGGAGAGTCTAGCCCTAATTCTCTAGTGGAGAGGTTGTCCTCACATTGGGACACCACGATGACCAACAGGTCAAGAGATAATTAATGGAATGAATTAGGGTTTCACCCTGGGGGCAGGGGGTCTGGTTATATAGCCCCGAGGTGGAGTAGGGGCCAAGCAAGCCTCCGTAGCCGTAGGATCAAACCGACCTTGATAGACGGCCTAGATCCCACCTCAATGACGGTTTGGAACCGACCTCCAAAGTGGGCCGAAATTGGGTTTCAGGCCAGGGCGGCCGCGCTTAAAGGCCAGGGCGGCCACACCCCCACCTTGGATTCTGGGCCCAAACCTCTATGGATGCGTAGATCTCGTCGATAGCTTTCCAGAGAGGGGTGTTTCACTGAAAACGGAGTCCAGATAAGAAAGTTATAGCCGTTTTAGTGAACTCTACTCTGTAGTTGATATCTTTCGATTCTGGACTCTGAATATAACGAACAATATATCCGTTTCGATCGTCTGGACGAGCTCTCTACAATGGTACCATCTTGGAATATGTTTAGAACATGTTTGTGCCTTGTATTCCTTGCAAACTCTAGGGTTTTCCCTGTTTCATCCCCGAAAATATATAAATCACCAAAACTTGTGGAATTATGTCAAGAAAGCCCCTAGTCTATATGATTATTCATTTTATGCCCTTATTTCATGTTTAGTTGACTATTAATATTATGCTATAACAGGTGTCAACAAGCTCGCCCAAGCTTACCCTTTGCTAGTCCCTTAGCAAAATTAATTTATACTTAGAGCTGGATCAGGAGTTGCTACAACGCTTTCACGCCTAAAAAGTACACACGCTTTCAAACAAAATTTCTCCTCCGGATTAGAATAAACTTTTTCAACTTTCAACTCACCCATATTACCTTTAACCATGGAGCTTATAGCCTTTTCTTAGGATCTTGGGCAATTGAAAGATAGAACAATCAAGTCAAGCACCATGTCTCAAACTCTTTGTTCAACTATCATTTTGGAGTTTTTGCAGGTTTTCAAAATAAAACTCAAAGTTCCTTAGTATGACCCTGTCATGTCTCTCATTTGTGGTATTTGTGGATCCTCACTTAGACAATAATGTTGTGTTGCCTTTCTCTCATGATATGTGGTATTTTTGGAATAAGGCAGTAGGACACTATGCCTTCTTCTCTCTCACCCTATATCTGTGGATTATATGTAGAGTTCATAGGTGGGAGAAAACTAAATCTACTTATTAAGCATATATTGTAAGTTCAAGCAATGGATCCAAAGTCACGAGTCATACTGCATGTGCATGTGTATGGTGTAGCGGAATGAATATGATGGTAGGTGTATGAGGCGAATGAAGTGAAAGCCTAATTCTACTTTGCTCCTGTAGGAAACATATCTCTCTCTTTAGGATTTCGAAAGTATTTGGGAGAACCTGGGCTGTATACTCTTTCTATATTTTTTTCTTTTCTTTTTTGTTCTCTTTTTTTTTCGTGGAGAGGCGGGCATCTAAGTACCCAATGTTTTATTGCGGACACTTGTCCCTTTTCTTCACTCTCCTTTATTCTTCTTCTTTTTTTTTTTTTTTTCTTCTTTTTTTTTTTGACTATACAACTCAAGCCTCTTTCTACAATAAACTTGTAGAGAGATAGAAACAAGGATAAAGGAGCTTTATGAGATGTTGGCTAAATGGATATGTGTGAGGAATATTTTTGGTTGCTCTCTCCTAGGGTAGGAGTAGAACAATTTTTTGGTGGATTTATGTGGATATTTGGTGGATGCGTACTTCCAGGGTAGAAGTAGCATAAATTCAAGTGGAATAGAGTGGAGTGGAGTGGAGTGGAGTAGAGAGTGTGTGCATGAGTAGCAGTATGACAAGTTTCTAAGGGTCAACAAAGATTGACCAAACTCATTGCAAAGTAAGCAGCCTATATATGTATCAAAAAGGGTTTTCCTATCTAAAGAGCATACATATATGGCGGTGGTAGGAGTTTCAACACTCGTCATACAGGAATTCATCATGTGCACTTTTAATTTTCAAAAGATAAGATCTCCAGAACTCTAGTATCACTAAGAGTAAGATAAATAGCACCTCAGATTGTCATATATCATATCCGTCAATCACCTAGACTTTAGAGCAAGCATTTGCTACCCATAGGTTTCAGGTTTAGAGCAAATCTCAAGTCAAAGCAGTTGCATTAAAAGCTTGAGAGATGAGAGAAACTAAGCTTGAAAGCTAGGTGCTTGAAAGGAATTACGACGGAGCAACTATTCATCATCTCCATGACTAGAGATTATCTTCAGAGTTTATTTTATTCTCACACTCTAATAAAGACTCTTTGACAAAGACTATATAGACTCTTTCTATATCTTTCTAATGAAACAAACATATCTAGCTAGTAGTAAATAGGATATGGTAAAGAGATACTTATCTCGATAACTGGGGGTGCTCTACCTCAAGCTAGATTGGAATGTCGGGTTGATGATGCGGAAGTTATATTTTGAACTTTTGTTATTGTAGTTTGGGATGCTTTTTTACCTATAATGATATAATCTCTAGGGTTAGCATAACTAGTATTAGATGTTATGCAACCTTTGGTAAAAAAGTGCACTTGATCATTGTTACTTAACTCTGTCATCTTAGTGCTGTAAACGTTGAAGGAGCTGCATCTTCAAAGTCCATGACTATATATAACAGTAAACAATATAAAAAACATTATTTTAGATGTATTTAACCTTTGCATGATCACAAAACATTACAATCCCCTCATTCCATACAAAACATTACAATATAAAATATGACGCAAATGCTTACATGACCACAAAACAACATAACCGTCCTTTACGACAGAAATCACAAATTAAAAACTAAGAAACCATTACAATCCCCTCATCCCATACATACATAGAACTGAAATCACCGTCGGTTTGTTTAACTCGATCGATCGAGGGGAGACCAGGACGTTTTGGCCCTAGCCGATCTTGGGGACCTCTGCCACGTTGTCAGCCTTATCGAAGAAGACACGGACGCGCTTGTCGTTGAAGTCATCGGTCACAAAGGTGCCTTCGGGCAGAACATCCACATCGACGTCCGGACGGTCGGCCAGAATCTTGCGCTTGGCCACCTCGGACGGCAGCCCCACCACCTCCGGCCACGACTTCTTGCTGCTGTCGCTCATGGCCGCCGGTTTAGACTCGCGCGGGAGAGAGAGAGAGCGTGGTTTGCCTGCCTTTCAGGTGGCCGGAGGTGGGTATTTATAGTACATTTCAGGTGAGGGTAGATTATCGATGGGTCCGGGCCTCGCACGAATCGATAATTTCACCCTTGCTGGATGCCATGCGACCTATAATAAACATTTAATCATTTGCGTTATTTGGTTTCAAGCTGTTATACCCTTGGTTTCTTTCTCTTTGTCCGGGTTATCCTGTGCTCCTTGTGGATGTCGGATGCGCCGGCCGGCACTGGATCAACTCTGTTGTGTGACTTGTGTCCATGGCATGCGCGTTAAGTTCTAGCGAAAATTGGCCGGCACCGGGCGCCGGCTCTCCGCGAAGTTCCACACCGATGCAAACGACGGATTTCAGAACAGTGTCCGCAGAGATGAATAGCACTTTGTAATATTGAAAGGATTCCACAATTCTTTGCAAGTTACTGTTTGTCTAGAGGGACGGGGAGTTTCGGTGTTGCCGAGAGTGTATTGCAAATTAGTATGGTACCCATAAAAACGCGCAAGCCTTTTACGTGATTGAGAAAAAAAAAACTATTTGTCTGGAAGCTTTCATAGTATTTGTTAATGGGAGCAGGGTCGGTCACAATGCTCTGTCCCGATGTGAGCACACAGGACAGTCATCACACACTAAAAAAAATGCTCTTTGTGTCCACTATAATAATAATAAGGAATCTAAATTTACCTTAAGTCATACAATGGCCAAACTAGTATACTTTTAGGACGATCCAGGTTTCATTAGATTTCAGGTATTTCAGAACGACAGAGTATGCTAAGTGGTAGAACTCAGATGCACACGAAAGGGCACTCGGCGGTGCTGCTTAAGGTCGATATCACGAAAGCTTTTGATTCTGTGGCATGGCCGTTCCTCTTGGGGGTTCTCACATTCATCGGGTTCCCCAGAAGGTGGACCAAGTGGGGGTCTCCACAGCCAGCACGAGAGTCATGGTGAACAGCTGGGTCGGACAAAGGATTGCTCACGCAAGGGGCTTACGCTAGGGGGACCCCATCTCTCCCATGATGTTCGTTATTGTGATGGACGTCCTAAACGCGCTACTCAGGGAGGCGGATCGTCAAGGTGTGTTGACACCTCTGTCTGGCCATGCCATTCGACACAGAGCGTCCGTCTACGCCGACGATTTGGTCGTGTTGCTGAGGCCATTCGAGCGAGACCTTCACTGCATCAGTCAGGTACTGCAACTCTTCGCTGGGGCCTTAGGACTCGTCACCAACTTCGCCAAATGCACAATCACACCGATCGGCTGCTCTGATGAGGACCTGGCTCAGCCGCGGCCTTTCCATGCCGGTACCTCGGCGTGCCTCTGGCCTTGAAGCGTTTGCGCAGAACGGAGGAGCGGGCATTGGTGGATATGCTGTTGCGGCTAGGATACCCACCTGGAAGGCTGGGTTGCTGACTCACTCTGGTCGAGTCCTGCTCACAAAGGTCACCATGCCGACTATCCCAACGCACCTAGCTATCTCATGTTGCCTTTCCAAGTGGGGGATCTCGCAGATCGACAAACGGCGACGTGCTTTTCTCTGGGCCGGTTACCTCAGCACCATGGGTGGGAAGTGCAAGCTAGCTTGGCCTGTGGTGTGCTGGCCAACAAATCAGGGTGGTCTTGGCGTCCTTGACCTTCACTTCTTGGGTTTGGCCCTACGACTTCGCTGGGCATGGTTTGGGGGAACGAACACGGATAGCTGCTGGGCGTCCCTGCCATACAAGCACGAGAAACTGGTGGATGCCATGGCCGAGGCAAGTATGTCTGTGTCCATTGGAGACGGCTGCGCTCCGCGCGCATGTGGACGGACTCCTTGTTACCGGTTGGTCGCCTGAGCTCCTTTGCGCCGCAGCTGTTCGTGGCGATTTCACAGTCTGGTAAGAGGAAGACAGTCAAGGCGGCGCTGCAGAACAACAGTTGGGTAGATGACATCGTAGGGGCGCCAACAATGCAGGTCATCTGCCAATACCTTCGTGTATGGTAGATCGTCCGTGAGGTCGTGCTTGATCCTTTGCAGACTGACAGGTTCATCTGGAAATGGACGCGGTCGGGAGCATACTCGGCATCGTCAGCTTACCATGCTTTCTTCCATGGTGGAACGGTGATGCTCGGGGCAAAGGAGCTATGGGCCACCAAGGCTCCTTCGAGGGTTCGCTTCTTCTTCTGGCTATTGCTACATCGGCATCTCTGGACCAGTGACGCATACTCGGCCTCGTCAGCTTACCACGCTTTCTTCCATGGTGGAACGGTGATGCTCGGGGCAAAGGAGCTATGGGCCACCAAGGCTCCTTCGAGGGTTCGTTTCTTCTTCTGGCTATTGCTACATCGGCATCTCTGGACCAGTGACAGAAGATTCCGCCATGGCCTCCAGGACGAAGATTCTTGTGCTCTTTATGGACAGGAAACTGAAACCTGTGACCATCTAGTCCTTGGTTGTGTGGTGGCGAGGCAGCTCTGGTCGATGCTACTTTCTCCGAAAGGCCTTGTGTCCCTAAGATTCCGCCATGGCCTCCAGGACGACGATTCTTGTGTTGGAATTTAGATGTTAAGTGGGCTTGGCCCAATAACAAATTCTGAAATTCCTAAAGAAATCTCAAAGGCCCATTCATGAATATGGAAAGGAGGGAGTGGTGGAATCCTTTAGTACCACATTGCTTGTGGAAGGTGGAGAGGACCAACTTAAATATGGAAGTTGTTCCTACCTTCTCAAGTCTAGTGGAGAAAGGGAACTCCACACGCGCGCGCTCGCTCGCCGCCGCGTGGGCGTGGCGAAGGCGCGGGCGCACGACATGCGCGTGAACGGTCCTCCGAAATCCGGCTCCTCGCCTTGCTGGGGCGCGGTCTCCATTTGCAGTTTTAGTTTTTGGTCTTTTGGTTTGCAGAGTTCTAATCAAATACGAACAGCAGAGTCCTAACCGGTTTAGATCGTGATTGTGTCACGAGGTCGGTTCACCCGGACTATATAAGCAGACCACCGGCCACGCTAAACGCATCCAATCCAAAGCTTAGGGTTTTTGCCTCTTCTCGCTCTTTGCGCCGTCGCCAAGTCTCCAGCCCGATCGTTCGCGTGCACCAGCGACCGGGCGAGCAGGTCTCCGGAACCGTCATCTTTGCGATCCTGCACCGGGAGAAGGCGAATAAGATTTTTGGGAAGCGCTCTTCGTGCGACTGCTCCCGATCTTCGTCACGGCTCGTCTACCGAGAAGGACACGCGGAGGACCGTCCCAGCGCCGTCTTCGTCGACAACTTCTTCGACTTCTTCAGCAGCCGCCGATCGACGACAGCGACAGCGAGCTGGAGGAACTCGGCATCGCTTTCGGGAACCTCTCCATTACGTTTCCTCAACGTCAGCCAGGTATTCTTGAGATCTAATCTTCATGTTAGTCATGTTCAATCTATCCAATCTATCTGGTGTGCTAGTTGTGTTTACACCTGTTGCCATGATCTATGATATGCTATGCTATGATCAGTGTTATGTGTTCATGCTATGCTAGTATGCTTAACATGCTTTATCTAGTAGATCTATTAATCATGATTTATTTTATGGAATTAATCTGGAAATTGCCTAATATTTTAACATCTTGTGCTATCTGTGGACAGGAAACTGAAACCTGTGACCATCTAGTCTGTGTGGTGGCGAGGCAGCTCTCGTCGATGTTACTTTCTCCGGAAGGCCTTGTGTCCCTGGCGCCGGACGGTGAGCATGAAGTGGCTGCATGGTGGATTGAACGGAGGAGGCGTCTCAGCAAGGATACACGCCCAATCTTTGATTCCTTCTTGCTTCTAGTCGCCTGGACCTTGTGGAAGGAGCGCAACGCGAGGGTTTTCAGGAACGAAACGTCTTTGGTGCCGCAGCTGGCGCGGTGTGCCGTGCAGGAAGCAGAGATCTGGGTGGAGGCCGGCTTCAAAACTCTGATGCCGGTGATTGCTGTCTGGTCGCAGCACCAAAGCAACATGTATTCAGTCTAAGCTAGTTTTGCTAGCCTTCTTTCACCTTTGTTTTCTAGTTCTTTTCTGTTTTTCGATGTCTTCTCGACATCTTTGACGTAGTTTGGATTTAGATTTGGGTTTTTCTCCTATTAATGAAAAACGGGTGAATGGCCTGATCGCGAAAAAAGTAGAACTCAGATGAATGAATATTGAAATATTCCCGTCTATAGCAGATAAGCAGTGAGGCTAGGCATATGCAGACAGTAGTACCATATGTTTTCGAGTAAAATATACAAAAATTTACTTTTTCTTTAGTACTATAGTATATGTACTATAAACTTGCAATATCCAAATTAAACTAGCTATAAAGCGAAGAAAGTTAGCTCTTTACAGATGTGTTATATAAAAGCTACAGTAATTTGCACACTGACTCACATCGAGTTGGCTATTGAAATTAGAAGCTAGTATTATTTAATAAGTTCCGGTAAATTAGAAGCTAGTATTATTTAATACGTTCCGGTGTATATGTAACTGGGAACATCTATCCATTAACTAATAAGTATTTATGTGTGCAATCGCAGGAGTAGCTTTTTCAGAGTTGTGCGAGGTACACCGTGCGAACCCTCGCCGTGCCCTGGCACAGCTTCAGAGCTCCGGTGAGGCACATGGTGCTCCTGCTTCTGCTCCTTCACCAACGGCGCCTCCTTCAGCTTAACAAGATTTTTAGATAAATGATGAATTGATGTTATCAATTTTATTAGAGATACATTTGTATTTTTAGATGATGGATATAAAATCCGGCTTCATCTATCAACTGATAGAATCACGCTAATTATTACAAACAAAGTTCGGACACCAAGCGCTGTAAACTGAACAAACCAGCCAGCCAACTTTGAATAAACAAAAAACAAAGTTTGGTTCGATCTAAATATGACCAATGAATCTTGACGATAGCCATCGTCTGGAACTGAAAAATTGTAACGCCGATGTTTCAAGATACTTTGCCCCAGCCAGATTAGGGGGTCGCGCTGATCCTCACCCGTTGCAGACTTGCCCACCGACGTAGCCAATGCGTTCCCCTGAAAAGCACCTGCAAGAAAGATTTTGGTCTACATTTATCAAAAACCACTTCATTCCTTGTTATCCAAATAGCCCAAAGTATTGCTGCAGCTGCTGTTAATAACAATGAGTTTACTTTTCTGTTTGCAATTTTAGTCCAACGCTCAAACAGGTAGTCGGTGGTGAAAAACTAAACAGTAAATGAACGGCGCGCCATAGAAATTTTGCGTGAACGCAGCCAAAAAAAATAGGTGTTGGATTGTTTCGGGAAGGTAACAAAAAGAGCAATTCCTGGTCTCATTCCATTACGTCTAACTAAATTATCTTTAGTTAAAGTAACACCCTTTTTAGGTACCATAAAAAAAAATTTATTTTCATTGGTACTTTTATACGCCAAATATCCTGTGACACTCGAACACCATTGTTAATTAATGTAGCATACATGGATTTGACCGTAAAACGTCTAGATGCGTTTAGCCCCCAAACAAAAGTATCTCTATCCCCTGTTAAACTAATATCTTGTAGCGAAGCAACAATTACGTACTTAGCGGCTAGGTTTGCACCAATTAAATGTCTCTGAATGAGATATTTAGTGGTATGGTGCTAAGCACTTGGGCCACCGAGTCTTGTTTCGATCGCACGATATTAAAAAGGGAAGGAAATTTATCTTTTAGAGGTTTATTTTCCAACCAGATGTCGTACCAAAATCTAGTTTGGGACCCATCCTTAATGTTGAAACGACCAAAGTCCAAAAAGCAATCTTTCACATTCATTAATCCTTTCCAAAAATGAGAGATCATTGGTTTTTTAACACAACTTCCAAATGGCTTATTTTTAACATACTTATTTCGTATTAATTCTTGCCACATACCATCTTCATTTAAAAAGTTTATAAAGCCACTTACTTAAAAGGCACTTATTCTGAATATCCAAATTTTGAATTCCTAGCCCCCCTTGGTCTTTTGGTTGGCATAAAACCTCCCATCTTGCCAACCTATACCTTTTCTTGTGTTGATCATTTTGCCAATAGAATCGTGATCTAAAACAGTCTATTTTTTCAAGCACCCCACGAGGAAGCTCAAAGAACGACATCATAAACATCGGTAAACTAGAAAGCACCGAGTTTATTAAGACCAAACCCTGCCTCCCTACTTGACAAGAGTTTTCCTTTCCAGCCACTTAATTTTTTTTCTATCCTATCTTCGATTATCTTCCAGTCTTTATTATTTAATTTCCTTACATTCATGGGGAGTCCTGTGTAACGGAATGGATCATACGACCCGAAACACATCCAAACAGATTCGCGAATAAAATTCTACTGTTCTTTTGCTTTTCCAAAACAAAAAAAGCTCACTCTTATGGAAGTTTATCTTCAAGCGACAGTTGTTCAAAGGTGGTTAATAAAAGTTTCATATTAACGCCTTTTCAACATCGTGACTCATGAAGATTACAAAGTATCATCCGCATACTGCGGAATGGGATGAACCATCTTGAATAAGATGTGGGATTATTCCTTCCACCTGATTTGCTTGCTTGGCTCTAGCAATGAGTATAGCCAACATGTCGACGACTATATTAAAAAGTATAGGCGACATTGGGTCCCCTTGCCTTAAGCCTTTTTTTGTTTGGAAATAGGAACCTAATTGATCATTGACTTTTAGATTCACATTTCCACCTTCAGTGAAACATCTCACCCATTGACACCATCTATCCGAAAAACCTTTCATTCTCAATGTTTGTTGCAAAAATTCCAATTAACTTTATCATAAGCCTTCTCAAAGTCAATCTTAAAAATAATTCCATCTTTCTTTTTTGAGTGGAGTTCATGTATGGTCTCATGAAGGATTACTGCACCTTCCATAATATTTCTTCCTGGTAAAAATGTTGTTTGGGTTGGGCTGATTATCTTCTGTGCAATAGCTGATAGCCTGTTGGTTGCGACTTTAGTAAAGATTTTAAAAGATACATTCAGTAAACAGATAGGTCTGTATTGCTGAATCACTTTCACATCTTTTTTTTAGGTAGCAATATTATGTTGCCAAAGTTTAGACGATTTAGTGGTAAATTCCCCTCATAAAAATCTGTAAACAGAGCCATCAGGTCATATTTGATCAAATGCCAAAAGACCTGATAAAACTCAGGAGGGAAACCATCCGGACCTGGCGCCTTATTATGCTCCATCTGAAAAATCGCAGCCTTGATTTCCTCAAAAGAAAAAGGTTCCGTTAACAACTCATTTTCTAGTGGGGACACCTGTGGGATATCATCGGTCCTTGTCTCATCCAAATTAAATTGGGAGTCATCCGAAGGCCCAAACAGATTTTTATAATAATTGGTGATATGCTCCTTTAACTGGGCATCACTAGAAATTATATTGTTCCCATCCTCCAACTGGAAAATACGAGTTTTCCGGTGCCTACCATTAGCCAGCAGATGAAAGTATTTTGTGTTCGCGTCTCCTTCTAAAAGGTGTTTGACTTTTGCCCTTTGGTACCACTTTAATTCTTCCTCCCTCAGAAGCTCAGCAAGCCTCGTATTAAGCACATGTTTTAAATCCACTTCGGTTTGATCTAGCATAGAATTTTCGACTTTTTTATCTAACTCATCTAATTTATTTAACAGGGCAGTTTTTTCTTTCTTGTACGTACCACTTACATTTTTTGCCCAACCACGAAGGTGCTGACGCAGCCTCCTGATCTTAGCTTGCCATCTTTCGATAGGCGAGCCAGCCACTAGAGTATTCTGCCACACATCGCTCACCATTTCATAAAATCCATCTCTCAGCAACCAGCCCAGTTCAAATTTGAACTGAGGCTGATAAGTTGAAGATGGAATATTTGTAGAAAAAAGTAGAGGTGTATGATCAGATATTTCTCTATTCAGAGCATGCACACTGGTAAGCGGAAACTTGTTTTCAAAGTCAGTACAGGTAAGAATCCTGTCTAACTTTTCAAACGTTTGATTCTATAAGTTATTTGCCCATGTGAATTTTCTTCCTGTCATCTCAATCCCTCTCAGGTTCAGAGAATCTATGACAGCATTGAACAGAAAAGGCCACTTATCATTATAGTTACTATTATTTTTCTCGTCTTGGTTCCGTAAGATATTAAAGTCACGACCTATGACAATAGGTAAGGTTTCTTTAGAACATACACGAACCATCTCAGACAAGAAGGTAGCCTTATGTTCTGCCTGTGCCGGTCCATAGACTGCCACCAGAATAAATTTAAAATCGTCATGCTTGTACCGAAGTTTGAATTTAATATAAAAATCTCCTTCATCAATTTCACCTATGTCAAAAGTTGCCAAATGAACTCCTAGTAACATACCACCGGATCTACCACGAGGAGCCATACAGTGCCACAAATAATCTCTGCCTGCACAGATGTTATTCAATGTGGACTGCGGAAAATTGGCTCTATCAGTTTCCAATAAGGCGATGAAATCTAGATTTTTTTCTTTTGTTAACTCTGACAAAAATCTGTACTTCTTACAGTCTGCAAACCCATTACAATTCCAAAATATTCCTTTCATTTAAACTGATTTTTGTATATTTTTCTTTTTGACACCCTTCTTTTTATTTTTACTACTTTTAGAGTTTGCTCGATTGTTAGGTAAGACAGGAGTCTGTAGACACTTAGCATCACAACCCCCATCACCCAACACTTCTACCACCTCAGAACAAATTAAATTTAAAGCCTCTAAATCTAAATTATTTTCATCCGAGCAAACTGAGGCATCATCAGCTACTGCATTTGACTCATTAAAATTAGAACTTCTCTCAAAAAAACGTTGGCACTCTATTTCCCTTAACAAGTCAATTGATTTGCGAATTTTACTAGAATCATCCCCTAACAAAATACCTAGAGCATTGGTAGATTTAACTAAACAAGAATCATCGTGGAATGCAAAGGTGCTAGGTTGTGAACAGTTACCTTTGGCAGAAGTGAATTCTAGATTTTGACGAGCCTTCAACTTGGCCGCTTTTTCTGTAGAATCTTGGTCTAGGCTGGAAGCAACTCTCTTGCTTGATCGACCAGGTGACATAGTCCCACCAATTTGACCTTTAGTTTTATCAATAATTCCAGAGTCATTTGACTTCTTCAGCACCTTTGCATTCACACATCCCAAATTCTCGCCAGTCTACAATACCAAAGGTTTTTGAGTTGGTGCCGCTGCCAGCTGTGCTGTTGGCGGTTTGTCCCCTTTGTTAGTGCCTTTATCTGAATTTGTGCCATCAATATCCATAGGCTTCTCCTCACCTATGTTCTCCTTTGGATCATCATTTGGGCTAGCCCCCTTTTCGGCCTCCTCGGCCGCAGGGTCCTCATCCTCCATGGTAGAGTCCAAATCTAGTAATTCAGGCTCACCATCAGGCTTATTTTCTTCTACCCCAAATTGCAGCTGGTAAACATCATCCCCAATAACCACATCCACAAACACCGGGATAAGGCTGTGATCTAGCACCGCTACCTTTAATCTAGCCCTTCCATGCTTCTTTAGAAAGTTCATATCCACAGTCTTAGGGACACCCAGGATAGAGGAAATTGCCCAATCTGAAGAGGGAAAATTAGTGATGAAGGTATCTTTTCCCTTCACCTCAACTTCCCATTTGAAGTTGCCTGGTAGTAGTTTTTCCAGTTCCACTGTCAAAGACTCAACAGTAAGAGAACCTTCTAAAACACGTACCATAGCAAACTTCTCCTCTGCCTTTACTTTGGGATGCTCATTAGAGACAGGAATATAATAGAAACCAAGACCTTCCATAGCATATCCATAAGGTAAAGCTGAAATATTTGTTTTCTTCCCGAAGGGACAGACCTTTGGCACATGGTCACCACAACAAAAAATCACAAAGATAAAAAAAGCGGTGCATTCACAAGTGGTATGACCTTTTTTTTTTAGCAATGATAACACAAAGGTTTATTCTTACTCTTCTTAGCACCTTTAGATGACTCGGAATATCAATAGCATTTTTTTTTCGTTTTGGTGGAACATTAGTCACCGGTACCTCATTTGTAGTTATCGGCTCGGGCCCCGCTCTTTGTGGTCGTGTTGTCGCTTGGTGTTGCATCATCGGCCGGGCCCTGCTGTTGTGGCTGTGCTACACTGAAGGTTGGCCACCAACCGCCGCCACCGAGTTAAGCACCTGCTGGTGCATCTGAGCAGCCGGCATCTGCTGACCCCCGACCGTCGCGGCCACGTTAGACGCCGGGCCGGTGCATCGCCCGGCATCGGCCGCGCGTAGCTGCCGCGGCAGGCATCGGTTGAGCAGCTACCGCGGCTAGCTGCTGCCACGCCTGCGCATGGTGTACAGGTCCACCCGTATGGCCTCCCAGGGTCGGCTGATGGCCTCCTTGCTGGAAGGCACCTGCCCCCTGATTGGCGAAGTTGTTCGTCGGAATGGCCTGATCGGGTCCGAGAGGATGGTACTGCAGCTGGTTTTGGTAACCAGTGCCACTGTACCCTCCACCACGACCGAGACCGCTGCCATAGCCGTCGTTGTACGTCCTCCGACCTCGCCCTCTGTTATAGCCTCAGTAGCAGAAGTTATTGTAGCCGCCACCTTCTCTGTTCCCTCCGTATCCGCGACCTCCACCGAAGCCGCGACCCCGCCCGCGCGGCGCGAAGTCACGACCACGCCCACGATGCCCAGGGTCGAAGCCCGGGTTGAAGCCGAGATTGAAACCGGCCCCTCCCCTTCCGCCTCCTTGTTCGCCAAGACCCCCTCCCACGCCTCCAGCACCTTGCGCCGCCATCGGTCTTCCTTCCCACACGATTTCAGCGTACAACCGTCGGGACGCACTGGACTGTGGCGGCTGCGTCGGTGTCAGTTTAGGTCGTCTAGGGTACGTCTTTGTTCCCGTTCGACGAAAGAGCGAGCAAAGCCCTTTCGTGGGCCTGTAGGGACGCCCTGGCCCAAGTTCCACTTTGTCAAGCACGGAATACTTGCTATGATCCGACAGAACCGCTTTTGCAATCGGGCTACACACGACTAAATTAGTCGTAGTTGTTTTACGTTGCAGCGGTGGAAAATGTGGATCTACTCCTTCCACTTTTGAAATCTCAAAAAGATTTGAACACGATTTAGATCTCGAAATCTTCGGATTGAGCTCGGATTCGAACACCGACGATCGACCAACGATCGAGGTCGGCGATCTCCTCTGCTCTCTCCGCTGATCTCGACGGGCATCCCTTTGGAAGGACGCCGCTACCAAACAATCGCTCAGTGTTCTCCGGGGAGAGACACGATGCGGAGGAAGCGGCCCTGTCCATGGATTTCCGGTGTTCGACTTTTGATCTTTCAATTTTCTATGAACCAAAGTTTCCACAATCTCCTTTGAAAGTTTTATACCTTCAGAGTTACGATCAGTACCTTGAAGGGCCTTTTCCGCTAAAAACAACTGATCAACCGAGAAACCGGCTGTCTTTGCAACTTGAATGAACTCCGGCGTTGAGATGTCATCGTCGTCCTCGTCGGAAGAAGCATCTCCCGGCTGTGCCCAGAATTTGAACCGTAATACGTCGTCTGTCGTACTTGGTGCGTGGATTGGTTTTGGTCTATGACAAGCATCTGCCACAGCCTCCACCATCCTCGACAACTCTTCTCTTCCATTCCTGCAGCGCTGCGCCTCCCGCTCCTTAGCATCAATGAGCACCCCAACCGGCTCCCGTGGTCGAAGGGCGGACCTCGTGCTTGGGGCAAGGGTTAAGCGTCTGCGTCGCCCCAACCGCCGGTCGCGTGCAGCGAGGGATGCTGTTGCAGCCAATGCGGGTTCACCTTCCGACTCACTGTCGCTTTCCTGCGCCATACCAAAAAAAACGACAAGAAACAGAGAAGAAAACGAATCAAACGGCGTACATTACCAGCAATAATTCATGTGCCGCCGGTGGGGAGGCAGGCGCTGAAGCCGAGGTTGAACACCGGCAATCCCGAGGTGGTGCGGATGTCCGGGTTGGCCGTGACTGACCACCGTTGTCGCTGTCGCAGACTCACGGTCGGCAACCCAGCAACCCGCGACGTCGTGGTCAGCAGGGAAGGCCCACACGATCGACGGTCGCCTCACCTCCGCCCGCGGTCACGCAGTCACCTCACCGCCCGCTCCCTCTGACGACAGGCGTGGAGCCGAGCGATCGAGATGGGGTCGGCTCTCCCTGACGCGTTGCCGAGAAGCGCGACGCCGAGAGGAGCGTCGGCGATCGACACCGACGAGGTCAGCGTCGCCGTCGGCAAGATGCCGACGGTCACCGACGTAGCCCAGTCGCGATCGCCTCTAGATCGCCTGTCCGCTATTCCCCAGAAACAATCTCTTCTTATGTCATTTGTATACCATCAATCATTGTTTCGAGAGTTATATTATTGTTACGTGACTTACATTTAATAAATTTAACATTGTTTTTGCTTCTCGGATCATGTTTCTATATGCACTTGTTACTCATTTTTCGTCATCTTATTACACATACTACTACATATAAGGCTTTTAGAGTCGTGACCTTTATTGCAAAGGTTTATGAAAATCAAAGATTTACATATGACCTAAAGAATAGAATTTTAGAGAGATCATATGCTTAGAGCCCTAAAAGCAATGTACCGAGGCATGCAAAACACAGCTGAAGCGCCAAGGTCTAGAATGTCAATCTTTTGGGATTTTTTTAATCCTAGAACATAAAAAATACTAGGATCGAGGGAGTAAGTTTAAATACATATGAGCATAAATCTAGAACTTAACTTAGGTGAACATGTTACTCCACAAGAGACGATCTAACTAATAGTGTGCTAGTATGGTTTTCCTTTGATTGATTTTACAATATAAAACCAACAACCGAGTATATACCCAATTAGTTAAAATTCTAATGGAGGATGCTACTCATCATGTTTTTTTCCTTCTTCCCGTATCTATTACTTGGACTCTGTTACCTGAGGATCTGTTTGTCTGGGCTTTTCAGCAGCTTTTCATCCTCAAGCTAAAAGCAAGCTTGGAGCCCAAACAAACACCTGGCTTACTGTGGCTTTTAGAAAAGCTGCTGTGAGGTGAGCTGTGGGAAAAGCAGTTGTTGAAAAAGCAGTTGTAGGAAAAGCAGAAGGCCATTTGGTTAGAGGTGTTGTGAAGCTGTAGGCTGTAGAGTAAATACCTGTAATGCCCCTAATGACTTATGACATTATTTATATGCAAATTACTCATAAAAAACCAATCTGTTGTATATTTTCTATTGAAATGGCAAATTTGGAAGCCCACCAAAGTCACCTTTGTACATATAGCCCCAAAGCTCACAAGAAGTGGCTTCTTCCAGTTTTGGTGCAATATTTACCCATCCTGCCATAAGTTATGTTCCAAATCATATTTTTTTACTATCACCACCAGCTAGGATCTTTCTCATATGAAATGCACCCACAACCTTATTTCATAGGGGTAGACATGAAAAAATACCCCTTAATTAATCACTTCTTGTTATGCGCAATCGTGTCCTAAACGACTTCTAAATCCTATATGGAGGGAGTATATAGTCATAGTAACACACGAACCATTGCAATATATATAACAACCTCCATATACAACCATTGCACTATATGCAACAACCCGAGGTTTTACAACATTCATGTTAAATCCTTGAAACATACCTCTAAAACATTTAAAAATATACACTTCCAACATGCACCATAACATCGCCGTCTGCATCAGAACAGTGTAGTCGTAGCAGGAGGCCAGGAGGGGAGGCATGCGCCAAGTGCCGATGCTTCTCTTTGCCCTGGGCTGGTGGCCCCTGCCGGCGACGTCGGGCGGAGCAGGCTGTGGAGCAGGAGCAGGAGCGGGCTGTGTCTGGAATGGCCGTGGAGGCGCTTGACGGAGAGGTCCTTGAGGAGGCAAACGAGGTCCCGGGCAAGAGTTACATGAAGGCGAGCGCCAGGATCTCATCGGGCAAGCGGGTGACGAGAAGGTCAGTCGTAGTTGCCACGGTGGCAGGGGCGCCACATAAGGGGGAGCGAGCTACGCACCGGAGTAGTACTGGGCATGAGTGGCTAGAGCAGCGGGCGGGCGTGCGGAGCGGCGGTCGGTGCAACAGGCGCGTGGGAGCTGTGTCAGGAGATGCAGGCACAGGTGCGCTGGAGCAGCAGCAGGACGTGCGGCAGGAGGAGCAAGACGAGAGGCAAGAGATGCAGCGGGGGGAATGGAGAAACATGACCAACAGTGTAGTGGGAGATGTATCTGGACAATGCAGAGTGGGGACATATTAAAAGTTGTCGTT
Organism: Hyparrhenia diplandra; assembly: GCA_015847255.1. Taxonomy (NCBI): domain Eukaryota; kingdom Viridiplantae; phylum Streptophyta; class Magnoliopsida; order Poales; family Poaceae; genus Hyparrhenia; species Hyparrhenia diplandra. Next base: position 79,106 of record JADLZK010010825.1, on the reverse strand, counting down.
TAAGTCAGACACTCGGAACCAAGCATTACCGTTTTATAAAGCCAGTTTTCTGAAAGCCAAAGCCACAAACTGAAAAGCCGAGTTGGGACTCAGTTCATTCTTTTGTGTGAAGTGACCCCCTCCCAGAGTTTGTATTCAAATCGGTAGCTCCCGATTTTGCTGAGGTCTCATCAGTTAATAATAGGCCCTGAGCCGAGTCTGAGTTTAAAAAAAAGGCCGCATCTTCTTTTTGTTGGTGAAGCTGCATCTTAAAAGTCAAAAAAAGATGACTATATATGACAATAAACAATATAAAAAGCTTTGTCTTAGATGTACTCCTCGTATATAGTAAGTATATAGCCATCCTTTACGACAGAAATAACACAAAAACTATATAGTACGTATATTACAATCCGCTCGTCGCATACAACTGAAATCACCGTCGGTTTGTTTTTGATTCAAGCAACAAGGCAGTCGGGGACGAGGACTTTTATTTATGTGTTTATGTTATACAACTGAAATTATTGGCCCTAGCCGATCTTGGGGACCATTGCCACGTTGCCGGCCTTGTTGAGGAAGATCCAGACACGCCCGGTGTTGTAGTCATCGGTCACGAAGTAGCCGTAAGGCACAATGTACACCAGGAGGTCCGGGCGGTCGGCCTCAATCTTGTGCTTGGCTACCTCGGACGGCAGCCCCTTCAGCTCCGGCCACGATGTCTTCTAAGTGTTACTGTGATGACCCATTTAGACAGGTAATTATTCAGAGAGAACGCACACACGGTTTGCCTCCGGACCTTGGTGGTATTTATAGGTCAGTTGGGGCCATTATCGATGGGGCCTTGCATGAATCGATCGGCCAAGGCAACTTAGGTAATTTAACACCAGATGCCACTTGAAGCTGACAAACCCTTGCTTGGTTCTCTCCGGCCGGGTTATGTTGTGCTTCTTGTGGGTGTCGGATGCGCCGGCCCGGCCTTGGACCAACTCTGTGTCCACGTCACACGCGTTAAGTTCTATCGAAGGCTAGCGGCGCCGGGCTTACATTGTGCAAAGTTCCGCGCCGAGGCAAACGACGGATTTCACTACATGTGTCCACACTTCACAGCCACGAATAGCAGAACAGTTAGGACTTAGTATTGTAAGATTGCTACATACGTGTGTATATTTAAAGGATTTCACAATTCTTTGGAAGTTACTAAGCTGATTGCATTTGTTATGAGAGCAGGGTCGTTCTCATGCTTTTTTTTTGAAAGAAAGTCCAGGCTTTTTTTTGCATCATAAACATGTTACAAACATGTTACAAAAATGGGGATTTTGTTACCCCACTCATTGTTTTTATGCATATGCCTGAGTTTACAAGTTGGATGATTCACAAGCGCATGGCAAGAAAAAAGACATGAATTAAAGATGTTTGCTGGTCTTGCCTTTTTAGCGAGACTATTAACAATCTTATTTGCTTCCCTATGGGTTTTGCGTACTGCGTAGCCTTTTATCTGGATCATGTCATGTATTTCAACAATGATTGGTCGTATCGAACAACGTCTAGGATGAGTGTGTGGCGATCCGGCAAGTACAGTAGAAACCAACACTTGGTTGTCCGTGAGCAGAATTGCATCCTGCAGATCAAGAGATGTGGCTAGCTTTGCAACAAAAAGTAGGGCATGGGCTTCCGCCTCCAATGGCTCCAAGACCTATGGAATCGCAACATGGAAAAAAGAAACATGGGAGACACTTCGAGGAGGTCGGGTAAGAATGCAAACATCAATTTCTGTTTTGTTTGTTGTATTAGGATTTTGAGAATCAACAGATGCATCACAAAAAATCTTAAGAGTCCCCAGACCCTACATTGTAGTATTATGAGTGGTATCCGCCACTCTCTCATGAGCTTGTATTGTAGTACAAGTGGCATCAATCACCTCTCCATGATCCTGCATGGTAGTAAAGCAAGTAGCATTTGCAATTATTTAGACTGTAGCATAATCTATAACAGAATGAGGCATAGTGCTATTTTCAATATCTATACGGTAAGCCTTATCAATAGCTTTTGCCTCATTCAAAACCCTTGTAATCGTCCAATTTGACTTGTTAAATCAGTGTGATCATTGCGAGCTCTCCACAAACACTACATAATGGAAAATATCATACCTACAATAGCTTGAGATGGTCCTTTATGCAATATAGCAGCAATTTGGGAGTGGAGTCTGTGACCTATTTGTGGTAAGGCATCGACTCTAAGGCCAACGAGAGAAGCAAACCAGATGACCCGAGCAAAGTTGCGTCCAAAAATAGATGGTTATCATCTTCAGACCTCCTGCAGCGCGAGCATGTATCCTCTACTGCCGGAATAAACCTATGAATCCTGCAAGCTGTCCCAAGCGCAAGTCTAAGAAGTCTCCATGCAAAAGTTTTGACTCATGGCTAAATTGTTTTATGTGTCCAAACCTGCATGAGAATTTGCAACACCTGTATAGTAATGTTAGAAGGTGGGTTGTTTGATGCCTCCTCGATGGCTAACATCTTGTAGGCGCTTTTGGACGAGCATTTGCCATTAGCTGCCGGCTTCCAACACAAAATATCAGGCCCATCTCCTATCAGAAGGAGAATCTGCAAAGGAATCTCCAAAGTTTGTTGACCAACGGAGCTACAATTTTATGTTTCATCCCACTTTTTGCAATTTGGGAGCCAGAGATCTTAGACTTTATCTCGGATTTGATATTCAAATTGTTCTAAATTTAAACGATTATGCATTTCCCTCCAATTGGGATACAAAACTTGGTTCCAAATACAGGTATTTCCTTCGACAAATTGGAAAGTAATAGTGTGCTTAAGATGGTGCCTAATATTAAGCATAGAAGCCCAAAAGATAGATTTAATAAGAACATAAGAGGCGTCGTCCACAGAGAGGCATACAAGAAGTATTTGGATTTGATGATTTTGGCAATAGTAGAATCAGAATCTGAATCATGGATTAGTCTCCATGCTGTGTTAATGAGCATACCTTTGTCTACTAACTCCAACTTCTGGATTCCCAAACCACCTTCCTTTTTTTTGGTTTACATATTGCCTCCCATGATCTATAGTAGATAGGCTTTTTTTTGTTGTTTTTTTTGTATACCATGCAACCTACAGTTCCTAATAATAGAAGTGAGCTTTGCCAAGATTTTTTATGAGAATAATATGTTAGCCATATAATAAATTGGAATTGAAGCAAAAACTGATTGGATTAAAGTTAACCTTCTTGCATGGTTTAGAGTATTAGCCTTTGTGAGAGTGAGTGTAGTTTTGAATTTTTGATAAATAAAATCAGAAGCTTTATTTTTATCCCTATAAGTAATGAGCAAAGAATGGCCTTGGTGCATTAAATTGCGGTCGAAATCAGCCACCATGAAGATAGCTTTGATCTGGGCTCTCACATCATAGCTCACCTTTTTGCTAAAAAGTATAGAAGATTTGGACCAGTTTGGATTTGACCTGACATGGCACAAAAAGTTTGAAGAATATTGTTGATAGTGTTTATTTCCTGTGCATCATCCTTGCCACAAATGATCAGATCATCAACAATAAGAATCCATGTTTTAAATAGCGGGCTATGAAAAATAGCGTCATGCATTTCTAGGCGCTATTGGGCGCTATAGCGCCGCTATAGCGGCAAAAACTGATTGGATTAAAGTTAACCTTCGCATGGTTTAGAGTATTAGCAGAGTGAGTAGCGCCCTTTATTTTTATCCCTATAAGTAATGAGCAAAGAATGGCTTGGTGCATTAAATTGCCGCCGCTAGAAGATTTGGACCAGTTTGGCTTGAGGCGTTTGAAGAATATTGTTGATAGTGTTTATTTCCTGTGTCATCCTTGCCAATAGCGGCGCTATAGCGAGAATAGCGGCGCGAATAGCGCCAATAGCGGCACGAATAGCGCCAATAGCGGCGCAATAGCGCCAATAGCGCCAATAGCACGAAAAAGTGCAATAGCGTCGCGACAGTTGTTTCTAGCCGCTATAGCGCCGCTATTTAAAACGTGGATAAGAATTGAGTGGATAGGCAGACATCGTGGTCCAGGAGTGACACCTGTAAGCTTTGCATTGTCTAGTGCTTCCTGCAATCATAAAGATAATTCATTAATAGCAAGGACAAAAAGGTAAGGTGATAGAGGACATCCTTGCCAAATTCCTCTAGTTGCCTAAAAGTTCCCAAGCAATTCTCCATTGATATTGACAGAAAAACATGAGGATGAGATGCAGGCATAAACAAGCTTAACAAAGTGACCATGATAATCCTTGCATCGCATAACATCAAGAATAAAAGACCATTCAAATTCTATCAAAAGGTTTTGCTAAATCAATATTTAACATAAAAGCATGTTGATTAAAGAATTTCATATTGAAAGAGTGCACAATTTCTTGAGCAATAATAATATTACCGGTGATTCTTCTCCCTTCAATGAAGGCATGCTGGGAATGGTGAATATAATTTGGAAGCTCTTCTTTTAGCCTATTTGCTAGAGATTTGGCAATGATTCTGTAGGCTACATTAGTGAGACAATAAGAACAATAAGAACTAGTTTGCATACGAGTCTTTTTGGGAACAAAAACAATTTCAGTTGCATTAAGGGGAGTAGGTAAATTACCTATAATGTAAAAGCTTGTGATCAAGTTTTGAACGTCACGTCTGATCCAGGACCAAGCAACCCTATAGAAAGCTATATTGAAACCATCTAGGGCTAGCACAACATTTAACCTCATGTTCTTTAGAATATGTAGAAATTCATCGATGCTTGGCACATATTTAGTAAATGGGATAATTATCTATATGACCCTCAACAAAACACCTAGTATCTCTATGACCCTTTTTTTTCAAAGTTATCTCTATGGCCCTGGAAATTTTTTTGTTAGCTCCATGGCCTTCCGTCACGTCTGTTAGTCTATTCTGTTAGGGTTTCTAGTTCCTGCCATGCGAAAAGACAAGCATACCCTTCTGTGTTTCTGCCTTCCCCGTTGGCCTCCACAACCGTTCGCCGCTCCAAGTCGTCATTGTCGCCGTCGTCTCTACCATACATACTACAGTATTGTTTTTAGGTACTACTACTACAGCAGGGTCGTCAGGCCAGGCCTGCCACCGCGTCATCCACGTCGTACAACAACGCTGGGTCCGCCGCGAGGTAGAGCCCCAGGTACAGCACGCCTAGCTGCGTCCCGCTCGCCTCGACGCAGCTGCTCGGTGGTCGGGGCCTATGGGGTCCGCGCGCGCCGCCGGCGGCCGCAGCCCAGAGAGCCGCCGTGGACACGGCCGAGGCCACGCCGCCCGGGTGCATGGTGTCGATGAGGTACGTCACCGGGTTGACGGCGACGCCCGGCGTGGGGCGTGCTTGCGTGGCCCGGTCTCGATGCTCTTGGGCGAGACGAAAGCGACGGGCAACATCTCCACGCCTCGACGCGAACAAAATGCTACGCCACACAGCGTTCTCCGTTTGTAGATTAGTAGATTTCCTAGGTGCTTCTGCATCTGTAGGAACGACGCATCTGCATGAGCTCGCTTCGGCCTCGGCGGCATCACAAGACGCCGAGATGCAACTAGCCCGCCGGGGCTTTGGGCCTTATTGCCATTCGGTCTCCGGCGGCGTAGTATACGAGGATCTGGAGTCCGTATACGAGGAACCAAAGCCGGCTCGGTTCCTGATGCAAATTAATATGGTTTTTTTATATTAAAACAAACAATTAAATCTCTGTATTTTTTTGGCCTAAGGACAAACCAGTCTTTTTACTCCTCACTTAACACCGTCATGTGCCAAAAGCTAACGGAAGGCCATAGAACTAACCAGAAAAATTTTGAGGGCCATAGAGCTAACTTTGAGAAAAAAAGGGCCATAGAGATCCAATGTGTTTTGTTGAGGGTCATAGAAATAATTGTCCCTTAGTAAATTAAAAGTATGAAGGCATTTCTGTCTAGGCCGTCTTTGAAGGTGTCCATGTATCCTTCATCCTTTTTGTGAGTTAGATAGAAATTCCAATATGAGGTTGCTCGCAACCAACTATCCTTCCTGCATGCATGCAAAGTTGTTCTTCACAAGCGAGAAGTAGATTCCATGCATGCACATCTAGACATGCAAAAGATGCATGAGATGAAGTGACTAAACATGCATGCATGCAACGACAACGTAAAAATTATGGTGGTCCTTCGCATGCACATGCAATGTCAATGTAAAAATCATGATTGTCCTTCGCATGTAGACAAGTAAATTGTGGTTGTCCTTCGCATGCAAAAAAGTAGGTATAGTACTAAAAAAATGCATATGTTTTGTGCAATAAAATTGAATGTGTTCTTTACATGTGGATAGAAAATTGAATGAGCATGCATGCATACAATGACAACGTAATCCTAAAAGTAAATTGCAGATGTCCTTCCCATGCAAATGAAAAGTAGATTCCATGCATGCTAGGGGCATGAACCCACCGCTATCAGAGGCACCCATGTTTCATCTAGGTCTCCAATTCTTGGCTATATAAGCATGTGGTGTGCTAGTTGTTGCTTCATCACACTCCTCCCATTGCTTGGTTAGCATGTGCGTGCTATACCAACTAACTATGTTTGACCTCCCTTGGTTAGCATGTGAGTGCTATACCAACTAACTATATTTGATCTAACATAAAAGTTTTATTTACTATGCATTTTGTTGGCTGTTTTCTTTTGTTTGTGTCAGTCCTCTCCTCTCCTAATCTTCGTTCCATCTCCTTGGTCGTCCTTATCTGTTTGGTTCGCCCATGTACAAGCACATGTTTATGGCACATGGATGGCGTCTCATCTAGCTGGCTAAGGAAGAGGCAACGTGGGAAGGGTGCAGTTTTGATTCCAGGTGTCCCGGCCTACTCTTGCTTTTTCCATCGTTGGATATATCTAGAGCGGCGTCTTTACCATTCCCCATTCAGGTAATGCTATTCTCATCCCTAACAAGGCATTTCTCCCCTGCATGTTTATTATTTATTACTTTTCCCCTTCGCCTCTAGCTATAAGCGAGGGGACAATATGTGAGAGGTAGCAGCGTTGGAGATCTAAAAGACGCCTAAACAAAGAAGGTTAGTTGTGTACCTTCTCGTTTGTCTATGTGTGTGTGAGTAGGTGTTGCATTGGTCTGAGTAAGCTCATTTTTCATTGACCGGTGAGATGTGAGGAAGGCACGAAGGAGGAAAACAGACGTAGCGTCAGGCCCAACTCCGCGCGATGTTGGCCGAATACGGTCCCCATGACTAGCCTTCCGTCCACAAAGGTGGGAAGAAGGATTAAGAGGAGGAAGATAAAGGAAAGAGGACTAGCAAACAGTGCAAATAACAATGAAAACATGCTTATACTATTAATCTAGTTCCACTTGTATTTCGAATAACATGTTTTATATGACGAACACTATAAACAAGTGGAAATACACAAAGAGAAGAAGAAAGCGTAGTGTAGAATTCATATTCTAGAAATGCGCAATAGAAATAGAGAAAGCTCACTTACACATCAAATCTAGGCGAAGTACCAACATGGGCTTGGTCCAAGCCCATCTAGGAACCAACCGTGCAAAGTCGGTCATGAACGAGCCCAGCCTAGGTGCGGATGCACCCCAACTGCCTCCGCTTGCCCCCCACTTTTCTCTACGGTGCACCGATGGCATGCATAGGCGGTTGCATGCGACACTTGCCTAATTCACACCCGAAAACCGATCTCTCTTAGCTATAAATCGATGGGATGAACTCCATTCTACACACACCACACAAGAGCCTCCCTCCCTCCACTTGTATCATTTTACTATTTGTAATAGTTTGTTGTAGAAGCTTGGCAAGTGTTGGTATTTGATAAGCCTACAGAAATATTTATAGTTTGTATAATCCGCAAGCGAACGGATACCGGTGAGCACTTCACCCGGGAGAGGGTTTTAATATCGAATCCACAGGGAAACGGGTGAGGGCGACTACGATCTATTCTTAACTCGGAGTAGCACAAGACTTAAGAAGGTTGAGAGTGTAGAGAGGATTACTAAGATATCTAGTTCTTATCTTGATAAGCTATGATGATATTGTCTTAGAGGACGTACTCAAAGGAAAGCAGGGACGAAACGTGCAATCCTCTAGTAACATGGTCCTGCTTGGCCTATCATTCGGGGGGTGGACTACAAAGGACTCAACAGGACTATCACTCCCGCGATCTACCACACGACCCGGAATGTAGGGTGCATTCACAAGCAACCTTGGTCTAAGCACCACGCCTAAACCTAAGCTACTCCTCTAATCTATAGGGTCCTACAGATTAAAGTACTCAAACAAGAGTTGTGAACAATAAGAACAATAAGAACTAGTACTTACTAGATATAAAGAAGTAGATTACCAGAGTAATTTCAAGTGTAGGTTAACTTCCACCGAGGTACAAGTATGGAGGTGGCACCGACAGGCCAGCACTTCCTCCAATCCCTTCCCTCTCTCTATCTCTCTTGTTCTAAAGATTAGATCTACCTCTCTTGCATGCTAACTCTTCTAGTTCTAGTTCTAGTTCTATCTAGACCTAGAGGGAGACTCAGGGTCTCAGCCTATTGATATTGAATGATAATGAATTAGGGTTTAACCCTGGGGTCAGGTGGTCTTCTTATATAGCCCTCGGCGATGAACAGGGACCCTTGGATCAACCGACCTTCAATAACGGTGTAGATACAACCTCAAGGTCGGTTACAAACTGACATAGAAATTTGAGGCTGACTGGTGGGACCAGCATGGTGGTCGCCGTGGATTTTCCTGGCGGCCGCTAGGGCCCTATGGCACAACCGTGTCAGGTTTCTCCTGGTGTCTTCTAGAATGTTTTAGTCCACCTTTTGGGTTGATTTACTTCACGGTTAAGTTTTGTCATCGTATGGGATGTAAACTCTTAGGTTTCTCACCGTTCTTATCTACTTTTATTTGTTCAGTCCCTGCAAAGTCATGGAATACCAAAACTCATGGAAATATGTTAGTTAGACCCCTAAACTTATGTTGATATTCATTTTATGCCCTTATTCCATGTTTAATTGACTAGTAATATTATGCTATAACAGGTGTCAACAGCAAGGCTTGTAATAGAAGATCAAGAACATCTTGGAGAGATTTGGTATGATAAATACAATGTTCTTCATCTTGTTCTTGTTCTTGTTCTTGTTCTTTACTTATCAATATAGTTATGCTTATGAACTAGAGTATAGTTCTTATGATACGATCTTGGCATATGAACTAGTATATAGTTTTCATGGTATGATATTGTCATAATGAACCTTATGCTTATGTTTAGACTAAGACCAAAATTGAGATGATAAGTTCTACTTTCAGCTAATCTTGGTCGTTGTTGGTTTGCGGGTTCATCGTCTTTCCTTGCGGCGGATGCTCTGTAGAGGGTCTCGCCATGCGGGTCACCCTAACCAACGCCTAGAGCAGTAGTCATAGCGTAGACGTGTTGTTTCGGCTAGGGGCTACCTTCATTTGACCATAAACGGATGGATGAGGTCGTAGACGGTAGGTGGTGACAACCATATCCGTCCCTTACAATCCTCCACGTTCGTGTATGGCATAGAGCTGCAAGCCAGTGGTATCTGGCAGACCAGGTATAATCCGGTGCCTGAAGTAAGTCAACAGTGACCATGTCTATCTTAACTTAGAGTCTCACCATATAAAAAGAATGTATGTGTATCTGCTCTCTTAAGATGGTTGTTTAGGATATGAATGCTTCAGTTTAGTTTATTCTTTTATTCTTTATTCTTTCTTTTATCTTTATCCTTTAGATTGGCTTGAGTGTGTGTGTGTCACACTATCTTGAACTATATCATGTTTACCCATGTTATGAACATTGGTCTATTATACAATCTTGTTATTTTGTCCAAGTCCATATTAAAGACTTTTACACTATGACCTCCTTTAGGAAAAATATAAATAAAGATATCTTGAATACTTCCAGATTAAATGCTACAATAGTATTTTCATGCGCTTGCGAACTTATCCAGTAAACGTTGCAGAATACCAACAGTCATTTCTTGGCGGCGTTGCTAGGATATATCAATCTTGGTGATGATGTTAAGAAATCCCAACAAGGCACTTGGTGATTTGAGATTCGTTGTGGATTTCACTTGTTACTCTGGGAGTTTTGCGACTCCTAGACGTGCACACATGTGACAAATAATTTCTAGTGGATCTTTGATGATTTTCTTTTCAAAGCAGGGTCTGTTGCTAAGATGGCTTTGCTTACGTGTGCTCATAGGAATGAGTTTATGCATGTCTTGTGGTCGTCTATGTAATTCAAAATAAACAACCCATACATGGTACTTTTCCAAATGATAACCATCGATAACACGAGATCCAACATTGTTGTAGGTTCTAGGGAATAGCATTTTCTCCAAAACACTTGGCTACCACAACCCAAAGAACTCTTACCACTGGGCACAAAAAAAAAACAGAAGTGAGATGGTTTTAGGACCGTTACAAAAGTAACAAGACAGGTTACCCTTCTGGTTTCTCTTAATTAATGAGGTTGTCTTTATTTAGGATTGGATCATTTGTCATAAGCCACATGAAAAATCTTGATTTTAGATGGAACTTTTGCTTTCCAAATCCTTTGTGATAAGCGCCTGCCTTGTTACTAGTCAAGGCGTTGTAGACAGATTTGACACAAAACCTTTGTTCTTTTCCGTATAATAACCAAATCACCTGAGCTCTAATGGAGGTTGCGGCTCATATAGATTTCTATCCCGTTCGTGCATTCTTTCTTTAAAAACGAATTGATTCCTATGAAATTCCTGGAGGGCTTAGTTTGGTAAAAGTTGTACTGAAAAAAAAGAAATATGTTTTTTTTTTCCTTGTTAGATGGACTCTGCTATCTTAGAATTGTAAAGGTTGTAGATCGAGCTGCATATATCTTCAAAGTTAAAAAAAAAAGGATGTATAACTGTAAAGAATATAAAAGGCATGTAGTTTTATGTTATTTCAACCTCTTCAAGCATGATCGAGGCATGTATAACATACATAGCCATGGATTACAACATAAATAACACAAAAACTAAGAAACCATTACAACCTGCTCGTCATATAGGTACAACTGAAATCACCATGGATTTGTTCGATTTGAGCAAGGCAGTCTGGGATAAAGACTTTTATTTATTTTATATATTATTGGAATAATTGGCCCTAGCCGATCTTGGGGACCCCTGCCACGCTGCCGTAATAGTTGTAGTAGACGCGGACGCGCTCGGTGTTGTATTCTTGGGTGACGACAGAGCCGTAGGGCAGAACGACCACCTGCACGTCTGGGCGATCGGCCAGAATCTCGTGCTTGGCCACCTCGGACGGCAGCCCCTCCAACTCCGGCCACGACGACTTCTCGCTGTTATGGCTCATGGCCGCTGTCATCCTACTAGGCGGCCCGAGCTTGGTATTTAAATAAATCGATAATTATTTGGAGTGTATGTAAACAAAATGCAAGCGCGCGTGGTTCGCCTTTCAGGTGGCCGGAGTTTGGTATTTATAGCTCAGTTGGGGGCCGTGTGGGTACATCAATGGAGCCGGTGTGCGTAATAGCCTTAAATCAATAATCATGTAAGCAAATCAATAATCATGTAAGCCTCTGCGTCATTTATTTGATTTCAAGCTGGCATTTTTGCGCATTTGGTGTCGCTTTCTCGCTCGCTAGCTTTGTCTGGGTAGGTGACCTTCTGCTAGCTCCTTGCATAATTGCATTGTGGATGTCGAAGAATGCGGCGGCCGACCACGACCAACTCCGTGTCCACAGCATGCATGTCAAATGCAAGTTCAGTTCTAGCGAACAGTACAAGAATTGTTACAAGTTCAGTTCTAGCTAACAGGACAAGAATTGTTAGGTGAGTCTCAACGGTAAGTGCCAATTCAAGTTTAGTTCTAGTGAACAGTACAAGAATTGTTAGGCGAGTCTCAATGGTAAGTGTCACGTCCTGATTTTCAAGAGATGAAACTTTCATATGAAATAGATGTCCTACAGTGCAAAGTTTCGTGCTAGAGTTTAATACCTCATTTTACTATTTCATGGTTCCACTTGTTCATCTCTTCTCTTTTCCCACACAGAAGTTGACCCCTTGACATGCCACTGCCGAAGCACTTCCTTCGCGCTCCTGTGGCAAAAATGCCCTGTCTCAGAGAACAAGAGCATTGTCTATCTTCTCACAAGCAAAAATGGGCAGAATAGGAATCACCACTAATCCCAACATTAGTTTTGATTTGACTAGCCTTATCACTCCCCATGAAGATCTTGAGATCTTGAGTCTCTAGCTGCACCTTTCCTTGAAGCTGAAATCAACAATGTAGTGAAGCGCATGCCACCTCACAAGAGCTCGGGCCCTGATAGCTTCAACGAACACTTTATGAAAGAAGTTGGCAATTGATCAAGCAAGACTTCTACAAGCTATGCTCAGATTTCTATGATGGCCAGGCTAACATCGAATGCATCAATGAATCTTCTATTGTACTAGTGCCGAAGAAGCTTAATCCAGAGACATTAAACGACTCCAGGCCTATCTCACTTCTAAATAGCAGTCTAAAAACTCTCACCAAGTTGTTGGTAAGATCATGCAGCTCGTCCATAAAAATCAGTATGGCTTTATCAAGAGCCGAACAATTCAGGACTATCTAGCTTGGTGTTTTGAGTATATCCACCAGTGCAAACAATCTAGGCGTGAGGCCATAATTCTGAAACTTGAATTTGAGAAGGCATTTGACACTGTTGAACATACGACAATAATACAAATTTTGCAACACATGGGGTTTCCAGACAGATGGATCAATTGGATCAACAATATCTCATCCACAGGTACTTCGGCTGATATCTTAAATGGAGTACCAGGTCGAAAATTCAAATCCAGGAGAGGAGTGAGACAAGGCGATCCACTCTCCCCCTTATTTTTGTCTTAGCAACAGAGCTTTTGCAAATTGTGGTGGATGCAATAGCAACCCAGGGACATCTCATCCCTCCAATCCCGTAGCAAGACACAAAATACCCAATAGTCCAATACATGGATGGCACAGTACTCCTTGTCATGTAGGCAGATGAAAGGCAACTATCCTTTTTGAAAGATCTTCTCAACAGCTTCGTAGACTCCACAGGTCTAAAAGTTAATTATTCCAAATCACAGATCCTGCCAATCAATGTCAGTCATGAGAAAATGGTCTCCCTAGCAGCTGCTCTTGGATGTCAGGTAGGCTCACTTCCATTCACCTACCTTGGACTTCCCATGGGAACCACAAAGCCACGAGTAGAAGATTATGCACCACCGATGGACAAAATTGAGAGAAGACTTTCAGCTTGTTCATCCCTCCTCTCATACTCAGGTAGATTGCAAATGGCCACATACACCATGTGCACACTTAAACTTCCAAAGGGAGTTACCAATAACATAGACAGAGCTCAGAAATAGTGCATGTGGCGTGGTCCAAACAACGAGAAGAAAGGAGGTAATTTGGCAGCCTGGCCTATGGTTGCAAAGCCAAACCTCAAAGGAGGGTTAAGCATCATCAATCTAAATGCACAGAATGATGCCCTTCTCCTGAAGTACCTCCATAATATGGAATAAATACTATGTTGGAAAAGTTCCCCACGCCACAAGAGAAGTAGGCTCTTTTTGGTGAAAGGATGTCCAAAGACTAAGCATCATTTTCAGAGGCATAACATGTTCTACAGTGGGTGAAGGCATGACAGTTAGTCTTTTGGGCTGATGGAGTGCTTGCTCACCGATTTCTCAGACTATACTCCTTTGCGAAAGATACAAGTATAAGTGTTAATGAAGTCATAATTGCTAAAGACTTGACAGTCTATTCATGTTACCATTATCACAAGAGGCCTTTGATGAACTGCACATGCTTGAAGAGGTCCTCCAAGTGCAAACTTTTGATGAGGAAACCAAAGATATATGGAACAATCAGTGGGACATCACCAAATACTCATCAAAAAAAATCTCTACAGCCTTGCTTTCCAGAACATCCAAGCGCATCCCATTTTTACCTGGTTGTGGAAGTCCAAGTGCACGCCGAGACTAAATTTTTTTGCTTGGCTGGTGCTTGTGGACAGGTTAAATACTAAGACCATGCTCAGAAAAAGAAATATGTACAATGAAGAAAATGCCCATTGCATCCTTTGCTTGGCTGGTATAGATGAAGATCTAGATCATCTCTTCTTTGAATGTACATTATCCAAGAGATGATGGGACAAAATTGGCTTACATTGGAACAATAATCTTAACCTGATCCTAAGAATAGCTCATGCAAGGCAGCAGCTCAACATACCCTTCTTCATGGAAGCATTGGTAATTGGCGGATGGGAGATCTGGAAACTTCAAAACGACAGAGTTTTCAACAATGGACCAACTAGCATAGACGTTTGGTTTAGAAACTTCAAAAATCAATGTACTTTGCAATCTTTTCGTTTCAAGGATGATCTTATATCAGCCTTTCGCTTTTGGTTGGACGCTTTTCGGTTAACACCATTTATAACTACTCTTGTAACCTTTACTTCTAAAAAATAGAAAATGAAGTGTCATGGGACCTCCCCCACAGTTTTGCCTAAAAATGGCAGTCAAATCAAATTAATCGGCCCTGAGCTGGCGGAGTCCAACTAATCAACCGCTCAAGGAATTTTTTTTTTGACACATAAACCACACTTATATTAGATTAAAGCAGCAGTCTTACACAAAGGCCCCTAAAAAGGAACCAATTATAGAAAAGACCCCTAGATCTAGATCTTTCACCACCGTCGGCGGGCGGCTCGCCGGTGAGCTACAGCAGCATCGCAAGGACACATAGTTGCAGTGGTGCGGAAGGGCTTCACGGAGCGGAAGCTTGATGCGGTCGACGACGACGTCTCGTCGAATCATCGTCGACGGCCCAAAGATGAAGTTGAAGTCGGCGTCGGCGGGTAGCTGTTCGTCGTCGTTGGAGCCGATGGGGGGCTCGCTACCCAGACGGTGGCGTAGGGTCTTCCCGATGTGTAGATAACTTAGACATGCTTGCTCTAAGTAGTTGTAAAAAAAGAAAACGAAAAGAGACAAAGGATAAAGATGAAGGCACCGGAGCATCTCTTCCATGGCAACACGTGGTGGCATATGTGTCTCCATCTCCAAACCGGGAGGGGCAACACCAGCACCTGTATGTTTGACACGCTCTCATAGTGGTCCCCACGGCACAGCAGGTAGGGCCCACCTTGACAGGGCTGGCGAAAAATCTCTAGTTTGGTGGTAGAGATCTGGATCGGAGTCACCGGCTGGGCGCGGCTTCCGGCGGTGGCATGTGGGCGCGGGAGGCCTGGCCGGAGGAGTCGCGAATGGCGACCATGGAGGCTTGGAGCTCGGTTATCGCAAATCGGCGAGGAGATCGACTCCAGGAGAGCCGCTCGATGTTTTGAGAGCAGAGGAGGCACTATCCTCTATCGCGGGCTCTCCAGCACCATGGTCGCGGATGAAATTGGGCTGCGCAGGCGTCGGGACCTCCTTCCAGGCGCGGTCACGGACGGCTCCCGCTCGATGTTGGCCACAAGCGTGACGTAGTTTGTCGCGGGAGTTACGGAGCAGGCGGCGGAGGAATACCTGGTCGCGGGATTCTCCTGGATGCCAGCAAGATTGATTAGACATGGCAACCTCCGCGTCTGCTTCCGGAGAGACGGGATCCACCACCGCGGCGGCTTCCATACCTCCGAACGGAAGCACGGGATTCGGCACTCCAGGATAGGCGACCGGCCTCGGCGCAGGAAGAGGAGGCACGAACGCCCTGTCCAGGAACCACGCACCCAAATCCACATTGGGCGCCGACGGATGCGGACCTCCATGCAGCTCGTCGTGCTCGTAGTCGTCACGGCCGTTGCTAACAGCTTCAATCAACCACGGAGGCAGCGCTTCTTCATCTCTGGAAGATATGGCCATGAAGGCCTTGTTGTGGAGGAGAATTTTACAAGAGTAAGAAGGAGAGGGGCAGGGGAGGAAAAGGAACGAAGGGAACCGGCCCACCTGCCCTACCACCGGCGAGGACGCCGGGGAGAGCAGGGGGGCGGCAACGGCGGGCGGCGGTGGATGTAGTCGACGGTGGAGAGTTTAGAGGAGGAAGGTAGAGGATGACATTACGCCCGAATACTACTCATAGCGAAGCGGTGGTGGCGGTTCGAAAACTTTCGCAACTCCCGCTCAAGGAATTAATCAATATCGATCAGCCCATCCCTGTTGAACAGATCAACAACTCTCGACTCGCCCGCGATCGGCACTCCACCCACGACTAGCACTCTTGTGGCTCCGCCGCAGTGGCAGAACTGTAGAGAAAATTAAGGGGTGCCGAACAAATATTCACCGACTCAATATTTTGATCATTTACCTAAGTTTTTCAAGCATGCAATAGCTAACCATGACTATAGATTCGCTTTGTTTTACTACAAAAATTTGGTCCAATATCATCACAAAACCATATGCTATTATGAGACAAGAAATAAAATTAAAAATAATTCAGAGACATAATGATACATTGATTTGAGTTCGAGTTCTAGGAGGAACATCGAAAGTGGCAAATTCTTACCTGCCTGAATGCCTGTCGTTGTAGTGCCAACCATTGCGGGCTCGCAACCATGCTGCCGCCCATCGTGGTCACCTTGTTGCCATTACGCATCGGCCTCGCGCCAACGGATTGAAGTGAAGCATCAACAAGCGATAACTCGCGAACGTCAGAGATATGTGCGATGTGTGTTCTATATGTTTATTTTGTGTTAGACTTTGACGTTCATAGTTTCTTTGTTAGGCAGCAAGCTACGACTACTATGCGAGTGCATTGCCATTTGGATTGGACGTCAAGATTTTGGGCTAAAAAACATAGAGGCATTAGGGACTTTTTGTTGTTGAGGGGGGCCATGGCCCATACCAGCCCCCCCCCTTCCGCCACTGCTCCGCCGATGAGGACGATGGCACCCCGCGTAGCAAACAGGCCCCGTGCGGGGAGCTGCTCGCACTCGCGGACGCCGTGTGTTCACCCTCGCGACGGACCGCGTGAGATCTCCAGCGTCCTAGGCGCTCTCGTTGCTCCGCTCGTGACTAATGCTCGCCCGCCTGACTATGCTTAGCCTCGCCCGCGTCCACAACCAATGTTGGAGGTGCCCACCCAGCTCTGCTCCGGCCTCGTGTGCTCGCTTCAAAGGCGCCCGCTCGGCTCTGCTCAGCCTTGCCCGTGTCCACGGCTAGCACTAGAGGCGCCCGCTCGGCTCTTCTCAGCCTTGCCCGTGTCCACGGCCAGCACTAGAGGCGCCCGCCCAACTCTGCTCTGGCCTTGCACGCTTGCTACGGAGGCGCCCACTCGGCTCTACTACAACCACGCCCTCGCCCGTGACAATGCTCTCTATGGCTCCGATGCTATTTCCAACCTTTTGGAAACCCTGCTCAAAGGTTTCATGGAGTTGAAATGATTGCCTTCTCTCCTACTCGTTTCATGTAGAAACCTTCCAAGTCCCAACTACTGATGTGACATCTCATTTAATGTACATGACACCTCCCATGAAACTCCATTAAAACTGGCCTTATGCTATGACTACTGATCAACTGATTAGATGTTGCCAATCGGAGTTATAAGATTATCTCCAACAATGTGCCCCGAACCCAAATTTCTGTCGCGAACAACGTTTTGGGTTGAAAAAATGCCCTCCAACGACGAACCAAAACAGTCGAGGTGCAAGGGCACTCAAAGCTGTGTGTCTCTCCTCCACCCAAATTTGCGACTGTGAGCCGAACGGTGAGGCAAGGTGGGCTCGCGATGGGACGACGACATGAGGTAGACGACGGGACAACGATGGCGAGGCAGGCCCAACCATGGCGCAACTCCTCCCCCTCCCCTACCACGGCCACCAGCAGGAATGGTGTGACGAGGCGGACGCGGACGGCGAGGCGAGGCGAGGTGGGGAAGATGACGACGTCGTGAGGTGGGCCAGGGGATGCGGATGGCAAGGCGAGGCAGGCCCGCAGATGACGACAGAGAGGCGAGGCACAAAAGACGATGGTGGGGAGGCATTGTGCTCTGGGGCGGTGGATCTGGGTGGAGGAGAGAGGAGAGGAGAAGGGGAGGGCAATGCTTTTGTGGCTTGGGATAGCGGCGTGGCGTAGGAAGAAGATGAGGGAGAGGCGTTCACTGTTGGAGAAGGAAACTATTGGGTGTTGTAGTGTCTCCTATTCATGAGCCAAATCTTTGGTAGCGAGTGGTATAATGTTTTTCTCTCTATGTTGCGATGCAGCGGAGGGATGAGACTAGGGAAGTTCCCTATAGGGATGGGTTCACCAAAAACTATAGTTGGAGAAGGAAACTATTGGGTGTTGTAGTGTCTCCTATTCATGAGCCAAATCTGAAGATGGCTCTCGTATTTGCCTCTTCGGAAGCTTATGAGTCTTGGTATAATGTTTTTCTCTCTATGTTGCCGGATGCACCTGCACTATAAGGTGCAACACACAGTAGTGACCTTTTGGTAGTTCCCTATAATTTTTTTCATTTTTTTCTCATTTTTCTTGAACTAAATTAAAATTTTTAAATATAGTGCAGAATTATAGTACCAAAAAACTATAGTACCAAAAAATATAGGAGTACCAAGACTCATAAATTTTTCTTGAACTAAATTTTTCTAAATTAAAATTTTTAAAAGATACTCCATCTTTAGTATTTTAAAATTTTTAAAAGATACTCCATATTTTTCTCACTATATTGCTGGGCCAGGGAGTACTAGAGATATTGTTACAAGAAATAAAATATTATTATTTTGGTTTCTCGTGTCCTAATCCATGTTTAGTATTTTTCTCATAATTTTTTAGAAGCTTAGAGATATTTTTCGTGGTTTGAAAACCTCGGTAGGTATTTACTAGATTTATTTTAAACAAACGGGACTATTTCATTGATGGTCTACGGATGATAAGACATCTGATGTTGTTTCATTATGAGAGAACAACGTTATACCATTGCTCATAAGCTGAAGCGAACAAACTGTTTTTGAAAACCACCTATAACAGGGCAGGGAGGTGAAATAAAACAGTTCTTTTAGATTGCACAATACAAACACTTGAGAAAGATGATAGGAATACAATAAAATTATGAATTATGAATACAATAAAATCACTTCGTTAAAGAAAATCAAGGAGGAGAGCGGAGGATAGTTTTGGCCCAATCTGAAAGCACATGGCCCAACATCTCAGCACTCCCTGGCCCAGCCTGTACTGCTGGCCGTCTTTCTTCTTCCTGCAAATGCGTGCAGCGCTCGCTAGTCGCTACTCTAGTCGCTACTCTCAGACTCCCTCATACTCTGCGCCGCAAATTTCTCGCTCCCCCTTCCCCGCAATCTCACGGCCGGAAACTGAGGCTGCGGCCGCCGCCAAGAGCCTATCGCGGCCACCACCTGCTGGCCTGTCGAGGCCACGCTACTGCTGCTGCTGTGACGCCTAGATTGCTGGGCGCTTGGCCGCCTGGACCTCGGCCCAAGGTCCTGGACGCCAAGGGCAGGGTGCGCCCGCCATCGCTTCGCTCGTCTCCAACTCCGGCGCCGGCATCTTTTTCCTCGCTCCAATCCCCGCCCTCCTCCTCACCCCCTACGAAATCTAGGATCCAATGATCAACCTCCACTGACGCCCGCTTCTCCGGATTATATGGCGACGCCGGCGGGCTTCCATCCCGCCTCGCCGCCGGCCATATCAGGTGCCGTGGCAGTGGCGGCGTGCGCCGCCATGGCGGTATCCTACGTCGCTGTCCTCTATGCCCCGACGGTCATCCTCCGCTTCCCGCCCCCGACCTCGCTCCGCTCCTTCCTGCACCGCCGCTTCGCCTGCGCCGCCGTCGCATCCGCCGCCTCCGCCCTCGCCACCGCGTCCCTCCTCCGAGTAAGCGCCCCTGCTCTGCTCTCCTCGGCACATACTTCCTGTCCAATAACTGAACCTGAACTGAACGAATACCAAATCACCCATCTTGTCGTCTTCCTATTCAGGTCTGGAGCCTCAGCGACTTCGCTGATATGTTTGCTGTGTTCGGCATTAGGAAGGATCACTTGGTAAGCCATCTTTTCCAAATATAAGCTACAGTCTCGTACTAGCTCGCTCAGTAGTGTTGAGCTTTTCGTGCTTGTATTGAAACGCTGGTTCTTCTACAGATTCAGTCCGTGGCGATTCCACTTCTCCTCACATCCCTAGTGTATGCTGGGTCATTTGTCACTAGATTGTGGCTCCTAGCGAGCTCGTGGGGCAGTGGCGATGAGGTGGACATAGGCTGTGTCGAGAGGCTCAGGCGATGGATCCAAGCTGCTGTTGCGGATGTCATGGTTTGGCGGAACTATGTAGTGGTCTGTTCTTCTTTCCCTTTTTACCGGTTTTCTTTTTCTTTTTGGCTACTTATGAGATACATGTTGTAAACCACTGATCGAAGGTTATTGTAGCAAACTAGCAATACATTAAGAATTGTTGACTCAGTTACCGAACATCTGATTGTAAGGACCATAATTACCAACAATCTGTAGTACTGTTTAGGATGCTACTGATATTAATTAGTGGCTTAGTGCTACTACTGAAAACACTTTGATTGCCTCTTCTATTGTAGTGATATGTTTGGTGATGACCTTTTGACCAGGCGCCATTTACTGAGGAGCTGGTTTTCAGGGCATGCATGATACCTCTTCTTCTGTGTGGGGGATTCAAAATGTCTACAGTTATATTTCTAAGTCCAGTCTTCTTCAGTCTAGGTAAATTTATATTGTATTGTCCTAATTTTTTGTACTCCGGAGGAACCAACATTGGCTGTATCTTTTTTAATCTTCTTATCTATGGGTACACATCTGCGAATGGTGGTGCAATGAGTGAAAGGATCATGCTCTGGAGTTGGCTGCAGCGCAAGATAGTAGCTAGGTTCTGAAAAAGGTTTGGGTCCCATCAGAAGTTTCAGTTAGTCAGGGGCATTGGAGTAGTAACGTTCGCCAGTTTCATTTGTTAGGATATCTCATTTGTTACGGGGTTTTGATTGTTAGCTCTTATCACCGTCATTTTATATTAATGTTGTGCCAAGGGTTACCATGGCGAACCAACGATAGCATCAACATCGCTTCAGTTGGTTCAGGGGATTTGTTTCTCAGTTTGTTAGCTCAAAGACATTAGTTTGTTTGGTTTGGTAAGTTTTTTGGTTTGTTAGGACTCTATTTAAATATTTTAAGCACTATTATTTGTTTGTTAAGCAAGATCAGTACAGAAGTTGTTGCTCCTTTGCCCAGAACCCATTTACGCTCTCACCTCGCTGCCAGGGACCCTGGCTTCTGATCCGTCACCATTGTGCCCTCCTCTGCCTTTTGGGTCCTATGATCTTATCATTAGCAGATTGATTTAGAAGTTAGATGGACTTGGCTGATTGTAATTGGTGAACTCAAACAATAGACGGAATCTATCATCCAGTACCTCTTGATGTCCCTGCCTCTTGATTGTTGGGCAGGTAGGACACTTTGGAGTGGGGAATTTTGTTCTGCCAGATGGCAGCTTGGCCATGGGCCGCTTATTGCATTATGTAGCAAATATCAAACTTGGTTTACAAGGAAGTCTACCACTACAGAATATGCTAACTGCATAAAGCAGATGCTACTTAGATTCTAAAGCATCAACTGAAAATCGCAGTAGTATAAATAGTAAATAGCTAGATAACTAGATACATTAGAGAGTAGCTCTAGGCTTAACTCTCACTGGTCACGTGTGCGCCATTGTTGCCTTCTAAGTCATGACCATGCCTGAGTACATCACACACGATTAAAGCCTACGCAATGCTCCAGCCTCCAATCATCCACTGCCGTCACTTCTGGTATTCTGCTTTGTCTGGTGCCAATCCCATTTTGCAAGACGAGCTATCCAAGAAGATCGACATCCTCATATCTGTTGACATCCATCCTCATGGATCTGAAGCAGATGGTCCAGGTCCAGCTCCTGGTTCTGTTGGCATCAATAGCAAAGATCCTGGAGTTGCTTTGCCAGTCACCAGCCTCCACGTCCCATGACGAGAGTGCCAAACAGCTTTGCACGCTGAACCTCACAATATCGTTGACAGTAGTTAAGCCTACTGCTAATGTATCTTACTTTCAAGTACTTTACTATTCACTGTCTAAGTAGTCAGTAGAGGTTCCTTGGCTTCCAAGTTGATCATGGTGCCTTGGCAACCAAGTAGAGTCAAAGCATCTGCTTTATGCTAGCAGAATATGCTAAGTACTAGGTAGATGATCCTGCTCTATATAGAGCAGAGACAAGTATCCTGTAAGCATCACTTGCAATTTCAGATTCAATCGAAGCGGCTCTATGGACAAGCTGCCCTCTGGGCTTTCCCCAATCTGATCTCTAGCATGTCTGGGCAACAATCATGTCTGGACTCTGGATCGCACATTGCGTGGTGACAAGGACCATGCTTAGGATGATCGGGCCAGTCTGATCAGGCAACGAGGACCTAAAGTTTTCCGATCTTTCTTTCTCTAATGTATGATTAGTTTATTAATCAAATTTCTGCATGCCTGCATACCACATCTACATTGTATTGCCTGTACATTCTCTGTTATCCATACTGATGTACTCTTCTAATTAGAACTGAACCTTTCTGTTGACAGCACACTTAAATCATTTATTCGAACTACACCAGCAGGGATGCAATTTTATGAGATCGCTACTGATTGTAGGTATTTTTCATTACACATCTTGTTTTCTCCTTTAGCATCTTCCTGCAATGGTTCGGAAAAAAAATTGTGAGCTAGATTAACTTAGCATTGGTGTCAGAAATTTAGAATAGACTTTCGGACCTATATTTAACTCATTTTATTTCTATTAAAATCAAGGAGAACTATAACATATTAGGTCATTATGTTTGTTCTCCAGTGACAAGTTTACCTTCAAATCAGTTGCACTATGGTCTCAAATATTCACGACCACTGCACTGCATCTGCATTCCAGAATAGTCAACGTAGGATACATTAAGCCATGGTCTTAGGATTCCTATCCTCATTCTTCTATGCTATAAACCTTAGGTTTATTTTGCAAATAGTAACTTTTCAATTGAGATGGTTCCAGTTCAGGCACTGGGACTTATTGCTCTCACAGATTGTATCTGAAGCTAGAAAATTGGCATCTTTAAACTCATTAGTCTTCTTTAGTTCTCCGCATATTTTCTCAGACATTGCCATAAAAATGGATTACTTCTGTCGATTTGTGGACCACCTATTTGCTGCGTTTTCTGGCTTGATTTAACTTCTTACCTTCCCTCCTCAGGTGTCCAGTTAGGCTACACTGTAATCTTTGGGTGGTATGCAGCATTTTTGTTCATTCGAACAGGTCTTACTCATTCCTTTATGTTGTTACCTATTTTATTATTTTCTTGATATTCTTGCATGAACTCTATTTCCGGTTTTAGAACTGAATTTTCCATGTTTATCATTCATACTTGGTTCATGCTAGTTCATGCTCGATCAGTTTTTTGGATAATCAAATTTGCACAGTACGTGTTATGATTACCAGCTAGTTTTAGTATGATATTCCATATTGCAGAAACATGAAAAGCAAAACCATATGACAGCAAGATGATGATTCTGTGTTCCATATTTCATCTTTGTTTTTTCAATCATATTTAGGTACATTTGGCTAAGTTTATGGATGATTGTGGTTGCACTCCAACTTTCATTTAGTTTTATGGCATGATGAATGGTAACTATAGATATTTTACTGTAAGCAAGTTTAATATGGATCTGATAAAAAGGTTTTCATTGTTGAATGACTTCCATTTTGGGGAAAAAACTACAGGGAATTTGTTATGTCCAATTATTGCTCACGTCTTCTGTAATATGATGGGTTTGCCTGTTTTCTCGTCACCACGAACAAAAGGTGTGTATCTGTATATATATATGTATGTCCTGTTTTCTTTTGATAAAACAAAATAAAACATTAAGGTTTGTTGCCCAACTTCTTATGTTGCCTTCTGTTTTTATGCCATAGGAGCGGCATCAGTAGCATTTGTGGCTGGATCAATATCCTTCTTTTGGCTGCTTTTTCCTGCAACAAGTCCTGAACTGTACAACAGCAGTTTTGATCGCTGCAATTGCTGGCATGGCTTTTGCAACTGGAAATTACATAGAACTAGATTGGAGAGCAATGGATCCTAACTTGTAGCTATTTAACAAGTAAAATCCCCAGGCCTTTAGCTGACACTGCCGTCACATTTTTCATTATGCAGGAACTCCATATGAATGTTGTAAAACAGTTTGTAGATATTTTCCCTTGTTTTAGATGAAGACTTAGGAGGCTAAACTTGCAAAAAAATGTGTATTTTGCCACTTGTTAAACACATACTATCTTCATTCCAAATTATAAGTCGTTTTGACTTTTTTTAGTACATTCATTTTGCTATGTACTAAAAAAATGTCAAAACACCTTATAATTTGGAATGGAGGGAGTACTGACCAAGAAATCACTTTCAATCCCTTCTCAAAGTGAAACTTGAGTTTGTTACGCTGCTTTTATTTCTTCTTGCTTGCTACTGCAGCGCCTAGAGTTTGTAGATTACTCATCCTGGATCCGTCTCATGTTTGAACGAGAGACATGTTTCCAAGTTAATATGCTTCCTCCATTTTTCTAAAGAAAAATACAAGTTAATCCTGGATCCGTCTCAAAGTTGTTGTAGTGTCATTTTGTTTCTGGTTTTACAAACCTACCATTTGGGTTCCCATCCTAGTTATGATCCTTATTTTAACTCCTTTTTTTTTGGAAGTGATCCTAATATTTTTTTTAGAATTACACAGTGCAGGAAACAACCACTGTTGTGGTGCGAAAGAATTAATTTTGTCATGCTAAATCAGGTGTTAGGATTTGTGTTGGTTAAAATTCCGAAAATCAGACCATATCATTATTGATGAAGAACATAAGCTTGTATGATTGAGTTCATTTAATTAAGGGTGTGGTTTGGTTTGAGGAATGAGGTGGTTCGTGAATGAAATGAGTTGTCCATCGTCATGTCATTCCTCACAAGCTAATAAGTAGTATATATACGAGGAAAGAGTTGATTTCACCAAAATTCATAGGATAAACTCAATGCACCACAATCTAATGAGGAGTAGTATATATACGAGGAAAGAGTTGATTTCACCAAAATTCATAGGATAAACTCAATGCATCACCTCATGAAGCATGAGTGAGGTGACTTCACAAATAAAGCACACCTTGAGATTGTCCATAGTGTAGTATATGCAGATTTTTTTTTTCCGCGAAACTGCCAGGCATAGAAATCGATTTTACGGTATAGGTGCTTATGGTCCATTATGGGCCTGTTTGGCTGCCTGCCAGTCTGGCTAGGCTAGACTGGGCCAAGAAACGTGTATTTGGTTGCAATTTCTGGCTTGTTAGCCAGAAACGTCGAGGCTATCGTACACCACTTTGCCAGGCTCCCAGAAACGGAGGGGGTGGCCGTTTTTCTGGGGGCTGGCTTGGCCAAGCTACCGGTCCGCTCCTCTGACCTCCCACGTGCAGTCGTCACCTTCCGCATAGCCATGGTCGCTGCTATTCTCCTTCGCGTGCGCCATGGCCACCCATCCACCTCCGGGTATACCATGGTCGGATCTTGCCGGAGGACCAGCGCCTCCTCGCCCCTACCCTTCGGAAGACCGTCGCTCCCTGCCACTGCTCGTGCGAGGCCTACACGCGCCATGGATGTTAGCACGCCAGTCGTATCTCCGCCTTTCCCATGCGGTTCCCTGGCCACCTCGCCTCTACCCACGTCGACTTGGGCAGCAGCGTGGAGGCCGTCGTCCTTGGGCACGGGTAGCCCCACGACGAGACCAAGCACAACAGGGCCCATGCGGACGATCGAGCTTTGAGCCCCGACGAGCTTCTTCGACAGCTTCTCTAGCGGCTCCGCCTCCAACTCGCGCGGCGTGGCAGGCGGCCTCCAACTCGAGTAGCGACCTCTACCACGTGATCTCCGACGAGTGTCGCTCAGTGGGCGTCGTCCATGCCTGAGAGCCGGACGGAGGTGGCGCACCACACACATCCGACGGGGATAGCGCTCGGGCAGTTGGGGCGCCCATCCACGATGATACCACTAAAGTCTCTACCATAGCGGTGGTGCAAGCAATGGAGGGGCAGGTGCGCTTGTCTGTGGCGTTACCTATGTGCTCTATGAAATGCCAAGGTGACGGGAGGTGCGGTGATGGTGCTAAAACTCACCTTAGCAAGAAAGGGGTGATTCTAGTGTACTAAGACAAGGAACCAAATAGAAATCTACCAAGCTATCTATGACAACAACCAATGGCTCGTCATCTGTGTCGGGCCAGGCCACCCCTGCCCAGGCCAGGTATTGTAGCCAGGCCAGATCTAACCAAGAAATCAAACACGCCCTATGTAAGCCCAATATCTCGGAACTCATCTTCTAGCAAGCGAGGACCAACGATCAGATCAAAAATACTTTTTTATTTGCCAAGAACCAAGGAAGAAACATGACTCGTGCAGTGGTTCGACTTGATGCTTGGTCATTCTCTCTTATATTTAACAATTGACAAAAGCCACCGTCCTCCCTCTATTCCCTAAAAAAACGTGTTGGTCAAATTTTCTTAAATTTAAATTTTACAAAATAGTAGCAACATTGGGATCCCCAAATAAGTTCATTACAAAAAATATATTTAACAATCTATCTAATGATACTAATTATGCACCATAAATATTAATACTTTCTTATATATTTGAACAAATTTAAACTTGTTTGATTTTTTGGAAAATAAGAATGACACTTTTTATGGGACGAGGAGAGTATGCGCAAGCAGTGCTGCTCTCACCAGGAGCTGCATCATCATCTTGGGCTTGTTATTCTTTATTTATTGCGATCGGGCTAATTGGAAGTACGTCTCAAAGAGATGGAGAACACATCAAGGAATCCCTTGGATGTCCTCCACCATAGCCACCACCTTAGGAGGTCAGCAAGGGCATCCAAGCCAAGTTAGAGGCCTAATCCGTATTCGAGTCCATCCCGGGCTGCAGGACTAGTCTGCACTAAATTATTCACCCAAGGCACATCCAAACACCGTTTCGATGATCTATATATGGATAGAAAGATAACTTCATAAGCTAACCAATGGCTTTTGAGGTACAAATTCCATCGTGATCAATAGGGTGCGGTTCCTTAGGGTCGCGAGTAGGGGTATGTGGCTGTCCCTTAGTCTTAGACTATATATTCATTAGCCGCCACATAGGGTTTGGGGTTTGCTAGTTCATTCTGCCTAGTCGCCGTACATCAGTTGTGAAACCCCAACTTCAAGTGCTTAATCATTCATATGCAATTGTCAATTTCAAATGAGTTGCTTCATTCAAGTTCTTGCTTGTGTTCTTTGTTGCACGGACAAGGGTTAGCCTTTGGGGCGACGTCAACCAGATCGGTGACACGGTTGATAACTAGAGGATTCATAGTGCTAAGATTGCAGAGTTTGAGTCTTTCAATCTAAAGTCAATGTGTGTGTCGCTCTTCGACCACAACGATAGTTATCCCAAACCTAAGATCAGGAACCATGTCCCCAATAGAAACTTTACATTCAATGGCCTTATCATCCGTTATTCCATCCTCAATATCCTTATCATTCTTTGCTCTATCATTAAAAAAAAAAAAAAAAAAAAAAGAAACTTTGCTCGGTCTCAATAACTGTCATCGTTGAATTTTGAGGGACGGAGGTAGTAGGCAAAATTCTTTGCCTTATCATCCATGTGAATAGGCAAAGTTTACCTCCTAATTAGAAACTTTACATTAGAGAGACAGAGCAAAACTAAAGGTGAATAGGCAAAATTCCTTGTATTTGGGGGCGGAGGTAGTAGTTCTTATGCAAACGTCATTTAATATGTTGCAGAAACATTGTAAAAATACTTATGAGACTGCATTTTTAAGAGCAAAAAGGGAGACCGTTATATATTTGTTAGACAACATGTTAGTCAACTGATACATCAGGTACATCATGCCAACTCAAAACACATAGCAACGGAACATGAATTGTGATGCTGAGTGTAAGAAAATGGCAATTTTCCCACTATGCCTTGCTTGGTTCCTATGTTGTAACTCCTGATTCAAGTCTACTATTCTTGCAGCAAAATGGTGTGGTCATCTACAGATGGTCTTGGATGAGAAAGATTAGTGACAAAAAAATGATTTCTTTTCCTCCTACAGCAATGGTACACGGACAACTAGAAAAAATTAACAGCTTTCATTTCCAAATTTTATCCAAAATAGCTTTGACACAACAATCCTGCAGGGAAGACCAAGTAGATTGTTCAGTTTGACAGTAAAAAGGTTCACATGGATTGACCACATGATCAAATGTGTGAATGCCCATCCATGTACAAGTATAACCAACATAATTGAACTATGCCAGTTGGTAATTTGTTTTACAGCTTTATGGCAATAGGATATTCACAGCACTCCTCTCAAGCATGATAATGCACATTACACAGTTACAAGAAAGCCACTTGACTGTCAGTATTATGGAAGCACGACAGAATGGCATTTCAATCATCTTTCTGATGTAAAGCACGAGGTAGACTATTACCATTCAGTGCCGCATGGTACACTCGCTTCTCCGCCAGCCCAAGGTCTGAAAGAATCAAGTTTCCCTGAAAAGAAGAAGTCAAGATTTCCACATGGTATTTACCATAGTACCAAAACTGGTACAACAATACCATTCCATGTGATTAACAAATTTTAAATGGAAGGAATTAACATACCTCCACTGCCATCAATTTCCGTACATTATTTGCATAAAGCTTAGGATCATGCTTTTCTTGCTCAGAAGGATAGTAAACAGGTAAACGGACCACCTCTAGATAATTTACAAATTGACACAGGAGCAGAAAAACATGGCGTGCCTGCATGTTTTTCAAGAGAATTCAGCAAACTTAAATAGATACAAGAACACTAGTTAACTTTAGTATGTGACAAATAGACTGTTCCCAAACAGAATTTTATTCCAAAAGGAACCACAGCTGTCTCATGAACTTTAGTGTTTTCTTTTTTTTCCCCTCAAATATGGGGAAGAGCTGTGTATCATTATAAACATAAACAATAAAGGAGAATAAGACCCATACAAGCCCATTAGGGAAGGTTTTCTGGTACAAAGGATCACCAACTGAGGCTAAAATTATGACAGTGCATTAATAAAGCTCCTATGGCCAAATCCCCCGGAGCCCTATGGTCTCAGCCATACACCATAAGTGGGCCTCATCCCCAATGTTAGAGTGCTGATTTTCTCTGTTATTTTGCTTCTACAAATCAATACCATTGACGCGGTTTTTGATGAAAGGGTCTACAGTAGAAACAGTTCAACAAAAAAATTGATGGAGTCCATTCTCACACAAGAAAGTTATAGAGGCACCAAATGGTAGCAAAGTTTGGTGGGGGAGGGGGCAATATTTCAGTATTTTCTAAGCCTAACATTAATTAAATCCAAATAATGCCATGAATCAAAAGTTATGTCATCATTTTGGAGAGAATATTTCATGGTCATGCTAATGCATCTATCCCCCCTTTTTGGTGTTCAAATGCTAATCTCAATCAGACAAATTGCCAGTAGAACTCACCCCTGACATGGACTCCCATGCTGGATTAAATCTTTTGTAAGGATATCTCAAAATGACTGGTTGGACTGGCGCTTTTGCAAGAAAAGCACCTGTTTTGAATGGGAGGAGATAATCCCCATTTGTAGTTGTGCCCTCTGCAATAATAGAATGTAAAGTTATTAGAAGAAAGCATTAACAATGTGCATAATCAACCGTTGGTCTTACAATCAAACTATTAATACAAGATAGCAAACCCAACAAGGGAATCACAAGATGACAACAAAAGATACAGTGCAACAAAGATGTGCCAACAATTCTATGAAAAGTTAAAAATATACATTCCACTAGAAGAAATCATGTATTGGTATTCTGCCAAATAACATTTAAACTGAAAAATCATCAGTTGGTATCCAAAACAAGACTACAGAGATTATCAGATGTAAAGTTGATATGAACTTTACCAGGGAAAAGTAGCATCATTGGTGCATTTTTCTGTTGATGAGCACGCTGGATTCTTTCAGTTACAGCACCTGTGTGCAGTGTAGCATATCAGAAGCTGAAAGTAAAATAGACTCATGTATTCGGCATTCCTTACCATAGAAAACTATGCCAGATATATATAACAAAAGAGGCAAGTGTGCCCCTAGTAATTGTGTGTCAAAGATTAAGTCCCAACCAATGTCTGTATACAGAAGGTGCTAAACCTAGTAGTCATATTAAACAGCTAGCAATGCCATCTAATTCTCAAAACTCCCCCATTAGATCTTTCATAACTTCTCAATTTTCAATCTTTTCCCCATACTTATGGTTCTTGAACTTTCATCGTTTTCCCAAATGTTCTTAGATTTTTAGTTGGCTATAAAAGTAACTCCCTTCTAACCAACCCACCTGTAATACTTCTAAGTGTGCAGGATGGTATTATCCCATCAAAACAGGGTCGTCTATTTTAGAATATTCTATCAGAATAAACAAAGTAATAGTTCGCGGGCGAGATTCTGAATGGAATGGACACTTAGAGTTTCAGGAGAATTGGATGGAATTCAACAGTAGAGACCAATCAACAAGCGGAAAATTCATTGCAGAATTTTCTGATCAAAAGTTGGTAGTCAGTACTCGGTAGTACGTTATTTCCAAACACCCTAGAGTTTTGACAATGACAAAATAAGTTTTCTATCCACAGAAGAACAAAAAAAAAACACAAACAATGTTGATTTAAGACTATGGAAATCACCTGAAACACCTTTGAAGTCTGATGTTTTAGACTCCCGCTGAACAAAGATGCATCCAAGACATTTGCTGCATAATAATGTGACATGTCATTTGTTTCAATTCATCTTGCACAAAGTAAATACAAGTAAACATTTGTCCAGTCGAAACTATCTACCACAAGTCCTTATTATAATTTCTACGAGAAGACTGAGAGAAAACGTAGCTACAAAGGCAGCAGAGAATGCTAGTACCTTATGAGACCAACTAGGGGCAACCTGGCCACTGATCTCTTCAAGAAGAATAGGGATGTGCAAAAGAAACATGTCAAAATCAATATATTTTCATGGCAGAGTTTTTGAGAAATCATATAATTTATAAACAATTATCTATCACAAAAATTTTAAGTACCTTAGCAACAAAGCTAGGAAAAAAGGCTGACATGTTATAAAGAATATCCACATAAGATACATGATTAGACACAATTGCCCCAGGCCTTTCGATTTCTTTAGACTGGTCCACATGGTCATCCTGAAATATCAATGAATTACGATAGCTGGAGATGACAGAGACACAAACCAGCCATATATAATATTCATTCCCTTCAAACCCCCAAGTAGGATTCACCGGTAGTCAGTCAGTAAATACTAAAATTATATTGATACATTCATGACCATGCTACACAACCGCCACCAGATTCATCACATTAGATGTCTGAGGAACTTCAAACCCCACAAAACAAACACTTCCCCAACATCTGAATAAATGTTAGCTGCAAATGAACAGATCACAATGTAGCAAGTGGGGGGAAACAAACTAGCAAGTCTTACATGCAAGTTGATAGATGCAGATATGCACAATGATAGTCACATAGTTAAGATAAATTTAACCATACCATTCTATATACTACAGACCGACCCACTTTCTCATCCACACAGGCAAAACATGGTGCCCACAAACAAACACCAAAACACCCAGGATAATAGCTAGCTATCATGTATATTATGTATCGAAACACTGTCAAATATTACACTATCCAGCTCTTCCCTTGTTCAGGAATCAAGAGCAAAGAAGGCAAGCAGAAAATAAAACAATCAGAAGCTTGCATATAGAACTAGAACTACTCATCCTCACTACCTCGGCATTGGGGAAGCGGCAGTTGTACTCTCGGATCCAGTAGAACCCGAAGACGAACAACATGGCGCGAGCGAGTGCGCGGCCGCACCGCACAACCCCAGCCCGCCTCCACCCGTCCAGCCGCGCGTACCCATCCCCTTCGCCGCCCTCCCGCTCCTCCTCCACCCGCAGCGTGCACACACGGCAGACGAGGTAGTAGACCACGAGTACGAGCACGCCTGCCACGACGCGCAGCGGGACCAGCACGACCGCGGCAAACGCTAGCCGCACCGCCTCCGCGGCGCTCACGGGGCCGAGCCCCATCGGCCCGTACGCGTCCCGCCGCGCGTACGGCGCATACCTCCGGTCCAGCTCCTCTATGCTCTCGAGCACCGGGGCTGCGGAGTCCGCGGAGGGGGAGGGGGCGGGGGCGAACGACGAGAGGAGCGGCCTGGCGGCAGCCGTGTCTTCGCTGCTCATCTCACTGCCGCCCACGCTCTCCGGCTCGGACGGGGTGGTGATGTTAGCGGCTTCGTTAGGAGCCATGGCGATGAAGGCGAAGAGGGAACCCTAAACCTAGCGCTGACGCCGGATCGGCATGGTGAGGACGACGAGATGGAGATGCGGTCGGTGGTGACTTGTGCCACGAGGAGACGACGACCAAACGGTGGCGGGGGAGGAGGACGATGAACCGCTGAATTTTGATCGGACGGCTAGAATCTGCTTGGAGTTGTTGGTTTGGTTTTGGGTACATGGCGGTGATGTTAACTGGCCTTTTTCGATCAGCCGGCGGTTACGGGAGGCACCCAAACCCGTGCTCATACATGTGAGCTCCGTTGTTTTCTAGCTCTATTGCCTTCTCGGGTGGTCGACCCATCATCTGACGTGGAGCTGCTCAACCGACTCATTCCCATCATCAGTGGAACACACGACTCATCCTTGACTCATTCAAGGAGAGTGTAAATCAATTCGTCTACGAGAGTCGGCTCATGCGAATTTTTTTAATACTCCCTCCGTCCCATTTTAATGGTCGCCGGGAGGTGGGCACAGGAATTAAGGCAAGCGGCTAAAGACCAAACCACCCCTAGAGAACCATCATTACGTTCTGCAGGGTTAAGTCGTCAGTCGCCACAGCTTTTGTTCACCACTCGGTAGCTTTTATATAAACAAATCAAACTTCGCATCCATATGGTCATGGAGCATAGGAGTACTAGTGGCCTCGACCGTGTCACATGGAGGATGGTCAGCGACGCCTCAGTCTCGCGCCACATTCCTCCTCGAAGGGCGGGTAGCGGCGGCGGAGTGCCAAGCGACGGCGGGACTTCTGGAGGAGGGCAGGGCGAGCGTCGTGAGCTCCCGACGGAGCAGGGAAAGGCGTGCAGCGCGACAACGGCAAACTGGGGCTGACCATGGCCGCCAGCGCCGCAGTAGGAGCGGCGCGGTGAAAGGTTCTAAATGGCTAGAGGGGGGTGAATAGCCTATAAAAAAATTCTACAACAACACTTAACCAAAGTGGTTAGACAAAAAGATGGCGTAGCAAAACAAGCGATGCTTCTATCTAGCTATGCAAGCCCCTACACAAAATATGTCTAGATAGCTATGATCTCTAGGGAGCACACAATCTAAAGCTCTAGGTCAACCCTAGGTGAAAGCACTACGCAACTAGAGAGGAACAACTAGCAAGTAGAACTACCACTACTCAAGCTACTTAAAGTAAGCAAGTAAATACAAGAGTAGAAGGGAGTCGATATACCATCGGTGTAGAGTACAGGTATGAAGTCAATCACCAATGTCAATAAGAAATCTCCAACGAGAAAATCACACTTGACACGATGATTTTTCCCGAGGTTCATGTGCTTGCCGGCACGCTACTCCCAGTTGTGGCGGTACACCCATTTGATGATTCGCAATCAAATGACCAGTGTCAAATCCCTCGGAGGGAGATCGCAAGAATCGCTCACAAGATGGGGATCCATAAGCCACGAGCAATCCACTAACGATGCTGTCGGGGACGAAAATATTCGGCCCATAGGGGAATAAGCCCATGAAGGATACCACGGCCCCAAGGCCCAAAAAGAAGGACTGATGGGAAGACGACGCCGGAGTTGACGACCTAAGGCGCATTTTGGGCCTAAAAGACGCCCAGGAGAATGAAGGCCGGCCCCAAGCCTGCGGACTCGCTAGGAAAGACTTAATGTACGGAAAACTCCCTTGGGCCCTCTTTAGAAACCCAAGGCAGCCTGTCTACAAATACTCAGTTGGCAAGGCCCAACCTACTAAAATCACCCCAGCAAGGTCAGAAGGGCCCAGGGTGAAGTCTCCAAAATGAAGAGAATAAGGACCAACTGAATCGTCATGAATAAGAAAGAAATTTGGGGAAGACAATCCCCCAATAGGCTTATTGAAGCCCATCCATATGCAGGCCAAAATCCGTCCGCGTGCCACAACGCTAGCCCAGAACAGCCCACTTTCACCACAACTTACTCTTGACCGAGGGGCAGAGCCTCGGGGACTAAGTTCCGCCTCGCCCGAGGACGCAGGATCTCTGGAGACAATCCCTGCCTCGCCCGAGGATCACGACCCTCGGGCAAGGCTTCTCCGCCTCGCCCGAGGATAGGAGGACCCCGGCTACTGGCTCTTCCCTCTCCCAGGAAGCACCATCTCGGGCGCGCCTTGGGAAGCCAAACCCAGTAGTGGGGGGCAGCCGCATTAAATGCACCTGCTTCACAGGCCACGATGACAGGGCAATCGATTGCCCTGTCTATTCACTTGATCCGTTATCTCCTCGCATCCCCCGTTGATGGGACATAAAGGTAATAGTTATCACACACGTCATCCCACACGGAGGGACACGGTTCCACTATTCATTTTGCTTGCAGCTTCATTTCTACGACACGAGTCCAAAGACCCTCGGGACGCAGACACCACACCATGGCACGGACCAAGCCAGCTGTGGATCGTAAAAGGATCAGAGGGTCACCATTTGGCCCTCGGGAGACCCTCCCCTCGACCGGACACACGAACACAGGGAGACTCCAAGACACGCGTCCACACCAGGGCACTCCCTTCTGGGAACCCGAGGTCCGGGCTCGGGCATGGCATGCCTAACAGCTCTGGATAGTAGACACAGTAGCGTTTGTATATGACACGTATTGTACACATTATCTCTCCTTTACACTATAAAAGAGGGAGTAGTGCCACTATAGAGGGGGATCCCCTCCACTAGGTTTTCACACTTAGCCATCTCATTCCGGATTGAAGTCCTTCTTTATTCCCAAGAACACCTTGTAACCGCTTTGGTTCTTGTGCACAATCGGTGCGAGTAATACGAAAGGTCACAACTCGCGGGCGTAGGGGCCCCATGGCTTGAACCAGATAAACCCCTCGTCTTCCAAATTCGCACACGCCATCAGCGGGGAGCGCATGCCTATAAATTATTGCCAGTACTTGGGATACCCCGGTTCTCAAAACACCGACAGTTGGCGCGCCAGGTAGGGGGAGCGCTGTACGAAGATCACTTCCCAAAAAACCTAGATGGCGATAGCGATGAAAACGGACAGAAACGGACGAAAAAACCTTATTTCTATTTCCATTTCTATATTTGTTGGCGGAAACGGGATCCGGTTCGAAAAAATACAGTTCGAAAAACGGAATCGGGATATGCGGGTACACGGAAACGAACCAATACGGGCGGAAATTGAACGGAAACGATCGGAAGCCGGGAACTTAAGCCGGAATAACATGGTGCCGCAACCATCCATCTCTTCTAGCCTAGTCATGCCATCACAGCTCTCCAGCATCATCCATTTCATCAGGATCACTTTCACTATCATCATCTAGGTGGACATCATTCCGTGGTGTCTTCCGGTTTCAAATCAACCACTTTGGATAGAATGCAATTACAATCTAAAAAAGACAAGACATATATTAATCGATGATCAGTACATGTACAGGCATACAACAACACCATATTAGATGCGTAGATCTCGTCATTAGTTTTCCAGAAAGGTGTGGTCTGCTGAAAACGGAGTCTGGACAAGGAAGTTATGGTTTGCTGTAATACGGGAAAAATGCGGTAAAATACGGAAAAATTCCGACCAAATACGGGATTCCGGAAATACGGACGGAAAAACGCTGTTTCTACTTCCGTCCGCATTCCGACGACCTCCGTCCCGGATTCCGACCCGGTTCCGGATTTTCCGAAAATGCGGAAACGGAACGGTAAAATGTAGAAAACGGAACGGAAAAAAACGGGAAAAATTCCGTCCGTTTTCAACCCTAAACCCACCGCGAGCGCTCATTCTTCCACCGAAGAAGCTTACGTATGGGCAGGAGCGCTGTACGACAACAACATCCCAGACATCCACGAGGCATTGGGCACGGCAACCACCACGCCGGCAGTCCATCACTACGGTGTCGCGGCGAACCAGGAGTTCCCCATACTAGGTGCGTACGAGCCGGCGGCGGAGGGACGCTATGAGGACTCCCCTCGCGCTGCTGGTCTAGATTGGGACGACCTGTTCACCACTGGACCGAGGGCACCCCCTCACCAAGGGACGGTCGGTGCCTACTTTCGGGAGATCCATGATGGACATCTAAGCTTAGGGTATCCCCCTAGGACGACCTGTGTTGTAGACTCTGAACTCAGTTTTTTCAATAATGAATATTATGACCCCCTTCGGGAATGCTATAACATTGAGCTCGTAGATGGTCAACTTATTGACCCCGAGGAAAGTGATGACAACGCAGAAGTCCCGCCACGACGACGTGTCCCGCCGGCACCAGCAGCGTCAGCCCCAGTACGTCCATTCGCGGCCCCCGCCGGGCAAAACACACGTCTACAGGACATCGAGGCCCGACTTCAAGCCGAGGCTGAACGCGTGCGACGATTAGAGCAAACCATCCGTCGGGAACGCGCTCAACGAGCAAGAAACCCGCGAGCGCCTCAAGCCCCGGGTGGCCAGGCCAATACGGGGAACAACTCACGGCCACCGAGGGTGCCAGCTCCCTTCAACCGCGCCAGCCTTAACGTAGCTGCAGCTGCAATGCTTGTTCGGGAAATGCCCGAACCCTCGACCACCGAAGGGAGGAGGCTACGTGACAGACTCAAAGAACTCCTCGATAAAGCCGCAGTCCGACAAGCTGAGAGCTCGGCTTTCAGGAACTATGCAACCTCAAGACATCAAGAGCCAATGCGCAGTCGACAAGCCTCTGCCGAACCTGAGCAAAGCCAAGCCCCCAAGACGATCCGTCCGGGAACGACTAGCCGACAATCGATCCAATCGTGATGTCTGGCAACGTCTCGAGGAACACCGCCCGAATTATAGCCAGCAAAGAGGACAATCGGGACGAAGCCGGCATGATAACCGACAGCTCCCCGATCTAAGGGAAGAAATCGAGCAACGCCAAGGCAACCGTAACGAGCGAAACGGCTCGCCTGACCCTCCGGGACCTCAAGTCTTTACCAAGGAAATCCGGAGGGCGCCGCTCCCCTCACGCTTTCGGCCCCCGAGCCATATTGAAAAGTACTCCGACGAAACACGTCCCGAGGTCTGGCTGGATGATTATCGATTGGCTTGTCAGTTCGCAGGAGCTCATGACGACAAGGTCATTATCCGCAACCTGCCCCTCTACCTCTCCGAATCGGCACGGGCATGGCTCGAACATCTCCCACCTAACCAGATTTCAGGCTGGGATGACCTGGTAAGAGTCTTTAGAGGAAATTTTCAAGGCACATACTTGCGCCCTGGAAACTCCTGGGACCTCAGGAATTGCCGTCAGAAGCCTGATGAATCCCTGCACACCTACATCCGGCGTTTCTCAAAACAGAGAAATGAACTCCCGAATGTAATGGACTCCGACGTCATTGGAGCCTTCCTGGCAGGCACCACCTGTCGAGAGCTCGTCAGTAAATTGGGACGTCGAACCCCAACCGAAGCTAACGATCTGATGGATATTGCCACCAAGTTTGCAAGTGGCGAGGAGGCCGTCGGAGCACTCTTTGATCAAGTTTCCAAAAAAGGGAAGCGTCGAGAGGACGAGGCCGAGGGATCAAACCCCCCGGATGCCAAAAAGAAGAAAAAGAACAAGGGCAGACGGGGTAAGGGTCTGGCGCAGGGTGACCTCGAGGAGGATCTTGTCGCGGCCGTAGACCGAAAGGGGCCTCGGGCGCCCCAGGCAAGTTTGACGACATGCTTAAAAAGCCCTGCACCAACCATCAGTATCCTGTCAAGCATACCTTAGAAGAATGCAAGACCCTCCGCAAGCACTTCAACAAGCTCGGGACAATTCCCGAAGATGAAGAGAAGAAAGAAGAGCCCGAGGCGGAGGATGGGGAAGATTCCAAGTTCCCAAAAGTCAACAATTGCTTCATGATCTTCGGAGGCAAGACGAGCAATATGACTGCGCGACAGAGAAAGAAGGAGCGGCGTGAGGTCTTCTCTGCGGAGCCAGCCACCCCCAAGCTTCGTAAATGGTCAGATCAAGCGATCACGTTCGACCAAAAGGATCATCCGCACCACATCCCGAACCCAGGGGCATACCCATTGGTGGTGGATCCGATTATCGGTAACACAAAACTAACCAAGGTCCTTATGGACGGAGGGAGCAGTCTCAATCTCATCTACGAAGAGACCCTTGACCTGCTCAAAGTTGACAAATCTAAGATCCGCAGAGGGGGGCCAGCCTTCAACGGCATTGTCCCCGGGAAGCAAATAAAACCCCTCGGGCAGATTGACTTACCAGTCTGCTTCGGTACCCCTTCGAACTTCCGACGAGAGACCCTGACTTTTGAGGTCCTCGGGTTCAGAGGGGTCTATCACGCCGTGCTGGGGCGGCCGTGTTACGCCAAGTTCATGGTTGTACCCAACTACACGTACCTAAAGCTAAAGATGTCAGGGCCTAACGGAGTCATCACTACTGGTTCGACATATCACCACGCGTACAATTGCGACGTCGAAAGTGTCGAGTACGCGGAGGCACTGGCCATATCTGAGGCACTCATCACTGATGTCTCCAAAAGTTTCGACAAGATGTGCGAAGAACCCGAGGCCAAGCGGCACACAGGTAGCTTCGAAGCCTCCAAAGCAACAAAGACTATTCCACTGGATCCCAAACGTCCCGGGGAGAAACTGCTGACCATCAGTTCGGAGCTCAACCAGAAATAGGAAGCAGTGCTCGTCGACTTTCTCCGTGCAAACGCCAACACGTTTGCATGGAGTCCTTCGGACATGCCTGGCATACCGAGGGAAGTCGCCGAGCACTCCCTAGACATCCGAGCCGGCTCCAAACCGGTGATGCAGCGGTTGAGGCGATTTGACGAGGCCAAGCGCAAGATCATCGGAGAGGAGGTCCAGAAGCTAATGGCGGCCGGGTTCATCAAGGAAGTGTCCCACCCTGAGTGGCTAGCTAATCCTGTATTAGTAGAGAAAAAGAATGGAAAATGGCGTATGTGTGTTGACTACACTAGTCTTAATAAAGCATGCCCCAAAGTTCCTTTCCCATTACCTCGGATCGATCAAATTGTTGACTCTACTGCAGGGTGCGAAACGCTATCCTTCCTTGACGCGTACTCCGGGTACCATCAGATAAAGATGAAAAAGTTCGATCAACTCGCGACTTCATTCATCACACCTTTCGGAAT
Source organism: Hyparrhenia diplandra (assembly GCA_015847255.1). Classification (NCBI taxonomy): domain Eukaryota; kingdom Viridiplantae; phylum Streptophyta; class Magnoliopsida; order Poales; family Poaceae; genus Hyparrhenia; species Hyparrhenia diplandra. The sequence continues at coordinate 39,590 of JADLZK010010825.1, read as the reverse complement.
GTACTGCTACCTCACCATGCCCTTTGGGCTGAGGAACACAGGAGCCACTTACCAGCGATGTATGCAACATGTGTTTGGTGAACTCGTAGGCTGAATAGTTGAAGCCTATGTTGACGACATAGTGGTAAAATAAAAAAAGACGGCAAACCTAGTTGAAGACTTGGCAGCAACGTTCAAATGCCTAAACGAAAAGGGTGTCAAGCTCAACCCCGAGAAATGTGTATTCGGGGTCCCTCGCGGGATGCTCCTCGGATTCATTGTCTCACAAAGGGGTATTGAGGCCAACCCGACTAAGGTCGCGGCAGTAACTAACATGGAGCCAATAACCAATCTTAAAGGAGTCCAGAAGCTCATGGGTTGTCTAGCATCCCTCAGCAGATTCATCTCTAGGTTGGGAGAGAAGGGATTACCCCTATATAGACTTCTGAAGAAAACTGAGCACTTCACTTGGACTGTCGAGGCAGAAGAAGCCCTCGGGAACCTGAAGAAAATGTTGACCAACCCACCGGTGTTGGTGCCACCAAACCCCGGAGAATAGCTACTCCTCTATGACGCCGCAACTACCCAGGTGGTAAGTGCAGCCATAGTCGTCGAACGACGAGAAGAGGGGCACTCTTTACCAGTCCAACGACCGGTCTACTTCATCAGTGAAGTACTCTCTGACACCAAAACCAGATACCCTCAGATGCAGAAGTTACTTTATGCCGTGGTGCTGGCACAAACGAAACTCCGCCATTATTTTCTGGCACATCCAATCACGGTAGTATCGGCATTTCCCCTCGGGGAAATAATAAACAACAAAGAAGCCACTGGGAGAGTAGCCAAATGGGCGGTGGAGCTCATGAACGAGACACTGACATATGCACCACGCAAGGCCATCAAATCCCAGGTCCTGGCCGATTTTGTCGCAGAATGGACTGATACACAACTACCCCCGGCGCCAATCCAATCAGAATGTTGGACGATGTTCTTTGATGGATCTCTAATGAAGACTGGAGCAGGGGCAGGCCTGCTCTTCATTTCACCCCTCGGGGAACACATCAGATTTGCCATCAGGCTACACTTTCAGGCCTCGAACAATGTGGCAGAATATGAAGCTCTAGTCAACGGCCTCCGCATTGCGGTAGACCTCGGGATCCGACGCCTGGAAACAAGAGGAGACTCCCAGCTAGTGGTGGATCAAGTAATGAAGGCCTCGGCCTGCCACAACCCTAAAATGGAAGCATATTGCCGGGAGGTAAGGAAGCTAGAAGAAAAGTTCCATGGGCTAGAGCATCGACACACCCCAAGGAGGTACAACGAGGCGGCCGACGAGCTGGCGAAGGTTGCGGCCACAAGAGCCGCAGTACCGCCAAATATCCTAACAATAGACCTCTACAAACCTTCTATCAAGTACCAAGAGCAGGACGCTCCCTCGGGGGCTAACTTAATTCCCTCAGGGATTGAGGAAACCCCTTCGGAAAATCAAAAGCAGACCCCGGAGGAGGGGAATAATCAAACCATGCGACAACGACCAGAGGCGATGCAGATTGAGGAAGAGACTCAAGATTGGAGGGTACCCCTAGCAAACTATGTCCTCCGAGAGGAACTGCCAGAGGACAAAACCGAAGCAAGAAGAATAGCACGCCGGGCTAAATCCTTCGCCGTGATAGGCGATGACAAAGAGCTATACAAAAAAGCAGCCTCCGGGATATACCAAAAATGCATTTCCCGGAAACAAGGCAAGGAGCTGTTGACGGATACCCATAGAGGAGAATGTGGGCACCATGCTGCCCCACGTACCCTAGTAGGGAAAGTCTTCAGACAAGGCTTCTATTGGCCGACAGCAGTCCGGGATGCAACCCATATGGTCCGAACATGCAAAGGTTGCCAATACTATGCCCACAAAACGCACCTTCCTGCACAAGCTCTACAAACAATTCCAATCACTTGGCCATTCGCGGTGTGGGGACTAGACATGATCGAACCTCTCAAGAAAGCGCCCGGGGGCTACACACACGTTTTGGTAGCAATAGACAAGTTCTCCAAATGGATTGAAGCCCGACCAGTCGTCGCACCTCGGACTGAAGAAACGGTAAAGCTGTTCGAAGATCTACTCTCAAGATTTGGAGTCCCAAATTCAATCATCACTGACAATGGGACCAACTTCATTGGAAAGAAATTCCTCGACTTTTGTGAAGATTACAATATCGAAGTAGACACGGCCGCGGTTGCACACCCAAAAACCAATGGTCAGGTAGAAAGAGCCAATGGCATGATTTTGAAAGGACTCAAGCCAAGAATCTTCAACAAGCTAAGCCAGTATGGTAAAAGATGGTACCAAGAGCTACCGTCCGTGTTATGGAGCCTGAGAATGACAAGGAGCAGAGCAACAGGGTTCACGCCCTTCTTCTTGGTCTATGGATCCGAGGCCATCCTCCCCTCTGACATAGAGCATGGGTCCCCAAGGCTCCGAGCATACTCCGAACAAGATAATCAAAGGGCCCAAGAGGACTCGTTGGACCAATTAGAAGAAGCCAGAGACATAGCAATGATTCACTCTGCTCGATACCAGCAATCACTAAGGCGATATCATGCTAGAAGGCTTAAACCCCGAGGCTTCCAAGTCAACGATCCAGTGTTAAAGCTAAGGAGGGACAGCCGAGAGCGACACAAGCTAGCACCTCCATGGGAAGGACCATATTTCATAGCTGAAGTACTCAAGCCCGGAACATACAAACTTAAAAACGAGAAGGGTGAAGTGTACTCAAATGCTTGGAATATAGAGCAACTTCGTCGGTTCTATCCTTAGAACTGATAAATATGCAATGTACATACACATCTTGTACTAAAGCAATAAAAGAACTCTTTTTTCCACAAAAGCTATGAGTCCAAGTCTTATATTAGGTAGGTTTTGTCTTCAGCCAATCCAAAAGACAAAAACCTCCCTCGGGGGCTATCAGAGGGGGAACCCTCTCCTCATGACAACCCCTTGGAAAAGTTAAAGAAAAAACTCTCTGTTTTTCGCTTTTTCGCTTGTATCATGCTTAAATCGTAAGAACCTTCCGTAAAAATCCTGGAACAAGGCAAGAAAGGCTCAAGGACCACCCCTGGGGCATCCATCGCCAAACTTACTCAGGAAAGAAAAATACGAAGGCTGCTCAGACGAACCAGTAAGCTAGATAGAAGTGAAAGCTTAACATGTTTACTAAAACATCAAGCCTAAAAGATCCCAATTACGAAAGCCTCTCAGGACATCTATTACAAGTTACTCGCAGGCTCAACCTAAAAGAAGCTCACGGGCCCGGGACATTCTCCGACCCAACATCGGGTATGGAAGGTTGGGGATGGAGGCCCCCCAAGGTACTCAGCCCTTCATCATCCTCCCCCAGAAGACCTGCGAAGATGTCCTCGGAGGAAGCATCCATAGGCTCGGGGGCTGCCTCATATGCAGACTCCACGGGCGAGAAAGGGGGAACGACTTCATCTTCTAAGTGGGTGGCCAGCGCGCCTGCCGGACCCTCTGCCCGAGCATGAAAGTCAGCAATCTTCTGCTCATCCGTCCTCTCATCAGGAACCCCTTCCTCTTCTTCATCTTGATGCCCCAAGAAGAAGCCCTTCGAAAGGATCTCGAGGGTCTCGTCCGATAAGGAGAAATGCGAGCACATCACCGCAAGGCAGCACCGTACCCCGTTGCGGAATGCACCCCGAATCTCGCCTCGGATGAAACCCCCAAAGGCACTCAGTCGGCTCCGGACGGAGTTACCAGATACCAGATCCGAAGGCCCGAACCGACGAATATGGTCTAGCACGACCGCCTCTAACTCCTTGCGTGAGTTTTCCCCAGCATTAAGGCATTGGGACATATTGGTAGCGGCTTCTACGGCCTCCGCCGCGCTCTTCTCCCGCCTCTACGAAAAAGGAAGAACAAGATTACAAACCATGGCGAAGATCGGTCTTTCAACTACAATCAAGGTTGGAGGAATCATACCTTCACACATTTTCTTCCATTTGAGCATTTCGCTATGCTCGTTGATGGACAAATTCCGGGCCAGCTCCACATCCTTTTTCGCTGAGTCCATCTCCCGAGATAACTCCTCCACCCGAGTGTTCAAGGCGTTCGCCATCTCCGATTGCTTCTTGGCCTCCTCTCGGGCCTGGTCATGCTCATTACGGGCCTCCTCTAGCAGCTTCTGGGATTCGATCAGACCCTCCTCACAGTCACGGATGGCCTGGTCCGCGTCCGACTTTGCCTTGGCCGCCATGGATTTAGCTGACTCCGCCTCCATCGTCAAGGACCGGAATCGGCCCTCTTTCTCAGTAATAAGCTCAGAGAGACGGGTCGCCTCCCTCTTCGTCTCATTCAGCTCGGCCCGAGTTTGTCCGAGGGCATTCCACCCCGCAGCGTTCCTCCTCAGCAATTCAGACTTCTCGCGGGCAAACCGCTTCAGGCTCTGCGAACATCAAGACGCACGGAAGATTAAGATAGGGAAAACAGATAGCAAAACAAAAAACTCAAAAGAAGAGGAACAAACCTCGTCAGTCTGAGACAAGCGATGGCGTAGAACATGACCGATCCTTTCCAAGCCTTCAGTCGCCCACTTCTTAATTTGATCATACTCCCTCCAAGCGGCAACCTCGGGACGATCGTTGATCGTAAGCGCCGAGGGGCCGCCTTCCAGCGGCCTCCCAAGCTCGATCGCAGGACCGCCCCAGGCGTTGGGGTCATCGGAAAAGCGGCAGGTGTCCTGAGACCTCCCCCATGCCAGGGAAGTCCAACCAAAAGAAATCCATGGGACCTTCACGGTTCATCCCGAGCAATTCAGAATCAGAACTACCAGAAGCGCCCCTCGGGGCAAGAGAAGCCCCTAAATCAGAGATGGACAGATCGCCAATTGAAGGTTGTTGGTTGGCGCCAAGGGCAGCAATAAAGCATCAGCCGCATCAAATAAGACATCTTGAGGAACTTCTCCGAAAGGATCAGGGAATGGCCCCGAGCCCGGAGGGTTTGGATGGCCAACAGGATTGTTCCCCGCAACATTCGGTCCCGAAGCCTCCTCAGCTTGAGTTACTCCGGGGATTAAGACCTCCACCGCCGCCGCTCGTGGAGGTGAAGCGTGAGAAGAAGAAGTCAGCTCCGATCGAACCTGTGAAGCTTCTTCAGACGGGTTAGGAACCTCGGAAGACGGCGCCTCGGCAGAAACTGGAGCAGGAGTCGGGCCAAGGCCAACATTCGCCCCTGAATCGCTGGTCACCCCCGATGGGATCACAGGAGAGGATGTCGGCGGTGGGGAAACCCCCGTCGTAGCAATCTGCCGTCCTTGACCCGCTGAAGCCTGAGCAGCAGACTTGAGTTGCTTCCGAGGATGGAGAGCCAACGGTTCTGAAACTCTTTTCCTGTCATGGAAATACAAAGAAGGTCAAAAATAACCAGTCGAGGAATAGGACGATTTGAGGCGCAGCAGAGAAGGAGGATCAACTCACAGGGACCTCGGGGCAGCCTTCGGGGTAGCCGCCGCCCGAGACTGCAGAGACTTGGGAATAGACCGGCTCCCTGTACCAGAAACCGGATCGGCCTCTCGCTGCATCGGAGCCGGAGTTCCCAGAGGGGTCTCCGGTTCCCTACTTGTTGCTGCAGGCTTGAGTGGCGTTTGGTCGCGTTCCGAGAGATCCCCAGACTCACCCAAGTTCCCGCCTAAACATGGAGGAATCGAAGCAGACGGAACACGCGTTCCTTTAGGAAGCTCCTCGCCACCGGCGGCCCGATGTCTAGCGTACTCCATTAACTCAGACCACTCCTCGGGCCCCGATAATGACCCCATAGCGGCATCCTGACGGAAGAGTGCGTCACTCTCCCCTGAAGACGAGGCGGAGTCCGTCGCTGAGGACTCCGTCGACTCGCCGCGCTTCCGCTGCTCCCGACGCCGATTGTTCAAAGCCACCTTGTCTGCCTTCTTCTTATCCGCTCGGGCCTTCCTCAACCGCTCACGCTTGTTCTCGAGCACGATTGGCCTCCCGACGGGCTTGGTCCTCGAACCGGGGAAGCGACTCTTTGTGGTTCAAATTTACCCCGAATCAAAGAAGGAGATAGAACTTCAGAACCAACCCTCATAAAGAAAAGGAGAATCACGCAACTGTGAGCAAGCAGGACTTACCACCGAAATATATCCCGGATCCGGACGCATCGCTGTTGACATCTCTAACACGATCCACATCTAGGACGGCGCTAGAAATGTATAAATGGTATCTATCTAATAAGTCAGCTTGGATGTGGAGTTAATCTCACATTCCAACAAAAGTTAGAGTGGGAAGTTAATAAAGTTAGACGGAATTAGTTATGGTTTATGACTTTGTAACATTATCAATGGTGGAGTTAATCTCACCACGATAGGCACAAAAGCGTACCACACATTCTAGCATTGCCTACGAAAACTAGTCTCACACCCTAACTCACAATGCTAAAGAAATGCGTGAACGGATATTCTTATAATGACACTTGAAACTCTTGTAATAATGTAATTACGTATCGATCAAGCGCACGCATAGAATTACCCTATTGTAGCATCTCACCGAGGATTCTATCCGTATCGTATTTATATTATATCGAAAAGAAAGGGATGGGCTATGGGTAGGTTGATGATTTAATGTTGATTCACTTGCAAAAGTGGTGTAATGTAGAGTAAACCATATGCATCATACTAAACTCAAACGAGGTAAGTCACATAATAAAGATAATAAGATAATAATAATGATAATAACATCATCCAAGTCAAAGATCATCATATGCCACTAGCTAGTATCATAAAAGGCTAAATATCATAGTATAGGTGAGGTGGATGGAATATCCCTAAGTTACTCCTACTTATATGTCAATGCATACTACAATTAGTGCAATACATCTAGTCATCATCGTATGAGGGCATTATATCTACACATGGTGAATATTACTAAGGAAGATTAGGAACAAAACCAACCAACCATAGTAACAAAGTTCAACTAGCCCTACATTCGGGGGGTGGACTCCAAAGGACTCAATGGGAGTATCACATCCACGATCTACCACACGTCCCAGAATATAGGGTGATGTCGCAGGCAAACGTTGTATAAACACCACGTTTACACATTGTCGACCACCCACATAGTGTACATCTAAGGGGGCGCTATACGACTCCATGCTTGAATATAAAGGCAAACATACTAAACTAAATATATAATCATAATAAGCATAGAAGCATATAACTAAGAATATAATCATTAAATAGAATAAAGTCATGGCAATTGTATTCTAACAAATACTTACAAATGAGATACAAGAGAGAAGCCACGTGAAGCTTAAACCCCCCCGCTACTTGACTATCCGGAATCCAAGACAATACTTGACTTCCTCTAGAGCTAACCTAGATAGCTATTGCTCTAATTATGGTGGAACTAGGGCTTAGGATCTTGACTTGGGGTCTTGATGATGGACTTGGTATGGAGTAGAATGAATTAGGGTTTCACCCGGGGGTCAGGGGGTCTTGTTATATAGCCCCAGAGGATGCACGACAGCCCTTGGATCAAACCGACCTTGATGGATGGACTAGATTGCTCCTCATAGGCGGTGCTGAACCGACCTTGAATGGGAGGCTGACAGGGGGCCCCACAGGGGCGGCCGCCGCCTGCTACTCAGGCCGCCGCCGCCTGGCTCTGCCAGGTGGGCCCCGGCTTCCTTCTGGTGCTCTCTGGTCTCTTCTGGAATGTTCTAGTGTAGGTTCCACGTTGGGTTACGTCACGGACACGTCTTTATGTCGTAAGGCTTGCAAACTCTTGGGCATTTTCTGTTTAATCCCTAAAAAATATATAAATCACCAAAACTAGTGGAATCATGTTAGTCAAGCCCCTATACTATGTTGATATTCATTTTAAGCCCTTATTTTCGTTTTAAAAGCCTCTATATTTTATGCTATAAGGTATATCAACAAGCTCCCCCAAGCTTACCTCTTGCTAGTCCCTAGCAAGACTATGTTGGATCGAGAGTTGCTTTGCAACGCTTTCACACCTCAAAAGTACACATGCTTTCAAACAAAATTTCATCTCCGGATAAACTATTTCAACCTTTAACTTACCCATATTACCTTTAATCATGGAGCTTGTAGCTTTTTCTTGTGATCTTGGGCAATTGAAAGATAGAACAATCAAGTCAAGCACTAGGTCTCAAACTCTTTGTTCAACCATCATTCCGGAGTTTTTGCTAATTTTTGAAATAAAACTCAAAGTTCCTTCAGTATGACCCTTTCAAGTCTCTCATATGTGGTACTGGTGGATCCTCCCTAAGGCAATAAGGTTGTTTTGCCTTTCTCTCATAATATGTGGTATTTCTGGACTAAGGCAGTAGGACACTATGCCTTCTTCTCTCTCACCCTATATCTAAGGCTTATATGTGGAGTTCATAGGTGGGAGAAAACTAAATCTACTTACTAAACATATATTGTAAGTTCAAGCAATGGATCCAAAGTTACGAGTCACACTGATGCATGTGCATGAAGTGAATATGATGGTAGGTGTGGAATGAATGGGATGAGAAAAAGTCTAATTCTTTTCTAGCTCTCTGAAAAATCATCTCTCTTTTGAAACTTGAAAACACTTGAGAGAACCTGGGTTGAGAGAACCTGGGTTGCATTTATTCTTCTTTATTTTTATGGAGAGGCGGGCATCTAAGTACCCATTGTTTTCAGCGGACACTTGTCCATTTTTTTTTTAACTCTCCTTTATTCTCTTTTTTTTTTTAACTAACAACCCAAGTCTCTTTTTGTAATAAACTTTTGAGAGATAAACAAGAGTAACAGAGCTTTATGAGATTGTTGACTGAATGGAATATTTTTGGTTGTTCTTTGTTGGCGTTTCTTAGCGCAATTACTAGAAACAGGTTTAGAACCCATCCCTGGCAACGGCGCCAGAAATGCTTGCTGACATTTCTTAACGCAATCACTAAGAATAAATATTATCCTTAATGATAACGTCGAGAGAGTGTCGGGTGATAGATAAATTGAATATTGCAAGGGTCAACCCATAGCGCACGGATCTATCATCGTAGCATTTCACCCGGGAGTATTCGGGTATCGTTCATTTATATTTTCCCATGGGAAGGCAGGTTTAGATTTAATATGATGATGATAGCCCACAATGTATGTATGGATAGCCACTAATCATGTACAGGGGGTAAGTGACAATAATATTGGAGATAGTGGTGACACACACACTTCTTGAGCACTAGAAGGAATAAATAGGAAATAACAAGAAAGGAAAAACCTATGTTGAGTTGGCTATTCTAATATCGCCAATGCGTCAGACTATAGTCTACATATGTCATTCATGGTTCATAGCGAGATGGGCTAAAGTGATGAGGAGATGCCCACGCCGTGGTATATGCCACTTGTGACACTTGATAAGACTCCAACCCGACACCCTGACGTGGAGGAGTGCGAAGGACGAACGAGTTGTCACCCTCTGCCGCCTACCTCACTCACTACCGGGATGCCGGCATTTCCCGGATGATTCTCTATAGACCTAAGCACCACGCTTACGTTTATAGAAAACTACCTAAACCCCCCTCGGTACCCCGACCCTACGGATCGACAGGGCAAGAGTAAAGGTAAACCCGAAGGTACACGGACCATCACTTTCGAACTTAGTTCTACTACGTTCCAAGAATAAAATATGATTCAATTAGCCTAAAGTTAGTCATGTTAATTATCACATTATACTAACTATACTCTAGTTGGCATAATATGAATATAACATGAGGATAACTATACTCTAGTTCATATGCATTGCGATATAAATAATGAGACTTGAATAAAGGAAAGAACTTCATAGTAAATTACCAAAAGATCCTTCCAAGGAGACAAGCCCTCCTTGAAGCTTTGCCTAACTTCGAATCCTACTACTAAACTAATGAAGGGGAGAGAGTGGTGCTCAAGGTGAGAATGTAACAATGTGATGTGTAGTGTGTTGTGTGTTTTGTGTGTGAGGAGTGCCTCTCTTTATATAGTGGAGAGGAGGAGGGGGATGGAGGGCTCTCCTTGCTTCGAGCTATTCTTGGCGGGAACGAAACTTTGAACCGCATGCAACCGCCGCTTGAAGATCGCTCCAAACCGCCGGAGAAAGGGCGGGAACTTTGGCCGAAATAATGCGCCGGCCGCCGCGGTGGGCCGGCCGCCCCTGGCTGGGCCTCCCCGGCCCGACCTTCTCTGTCGCGTTTTGTCATTCACATGTTGGGCCTATGGTGGTGCATGGGCCAAATTGTCTTGTGGGGGTTTGGTCCTCTTGATTGATCCACTCCTTGGCGTCTTTTATTCAATACGCTTTCTAATTTATTTGGCGACTTTGTACTGTTTCCACTCTTTTACCTCAAAAACATAATTTCTACGAATACAAGTGGAACTAGGTTAGAAGTAAAGGTATATGTATCATAAGTTTGCCCCTTTCTCAAGAATTGGATATAAGTTGGCGGTATAATATACTCGATAATGACCGCCAACATTCTTCTCCCAAGATAGGAGTGGAACATATTTAGCGGGTATATAGTGGGTATGTATGGTGGATACGCACTTCCAGGGTAGAAGTGGCATATATATATATGAGTGGAGTTTAGTGGAATGAAATATATGTGGTGGATGAATGGGTGGATAGAGTGTACATCAGCATGACAAGTTTCTAAGGGTCGACAAAGGTTGAACAAACTCAATGCAAAACAAGCAGCCTATATATATATCAAAGGGTTTTCCTAATCTATGAAGCATGTTTATATGGTCAGTAGGGATTTCAACACTCACATCATACGGAACTTATCATGTATATTTTTTTATAATTTTCAAAAGATAAATCTCCGTAAATCTAATGTCACTAGGAGCAAGAGAAATAGCAGCTCAAAACTTTCATATATCATATCCGTCAATTACCTAGACTCTAGAGCAAGCATATGCAATCCACAGATTTCAGGTTTAGGGTAAATCTCAAGCCAAAGCAGTTTTACATTTAAGCTTCGAGAGAAATTAAGCTTGAAAGCTAGGTACTTGAAAGACATTACGACGGAGCAACTATTCATCATCTCCTTTATTCTCTAAGTTCTTTTTAGTTGAGCAAAAGCATAAAGGTGTACACTCTCTCTTGATCATTTATTTATACTATAATAAGGACTCTTTAAAAGATTATATAGACTCACTCTAAACAAACTAAAGCAAACTAAGCAAACCAAATATCTAATAATAATAATAATAGTAGTAGTAGAGATACTTATCGGGATAATCGGGGTGCTCTCCCCAAGCTAGATTGGAATGTCGGGTTGATGATATGGGAGTTGAGGTAGATGGTTGTTGATGGTATTGTCTCCTCATGTCTCTTTCTCCTTCAAATCCTGCTAAGCTCAAATAGACACAAAGCTAGTGGAACTTGATTAAAAGCGTTAGAGTTTAGCCACGTTGCTTCGTCGCCTCGGGATCCTTTAGCGTAAAAAAGATATTTTTGGATTTTCTTATTTTGTGTGCAAAAGAAGATAAAGAACTTATGAATGCATTTTTATTTTATTTTTATGCCACCACAAGAAATATCTCTGAGGGTATTAAACCTCGATTTACTCACATGGGGCTTTAAGCTTTTAAACATGCAAAGCACTAAATATTTTTATTGTCTTTTTTTTTTTTTTCTAATGCAATTTGGAAAAAGAAAATATGCTATGTAACTGGAGAAAGTAAATGTGCAATGATGGAAATTAAATATGGATAACTTACCAAATTACCTTTCGAAGGTTCGGGGATTGAAGTCCTCCTAACAAGACTTTCTTGTTTCGCTCATTACTCCCAAGGTACGCGTCGGTAGTCATAATTGGTGGCTCTGATGATTTGATCGATGTTTTTCCTGATGATGTGCTGGGAGTTGTCTTTTTATTTATCCACTTCTTGTTTCGGGAGGTTCTAGTGACCTGTATATCTTTTGTCTTGGGTTTATTGTTTCTTTTTCCCTCTACCTCGATTTCTGAAATTTTACAATCTTCGCTTGTTGAGGTGGACGACTTTTCTTCTTTAGGTCCTTCTACCTCTTCTTCTTCTTGGATCTTCAATTGTTTCTTCTTCTGGGGGCGTCTGCGTGCTGACCTATTCTTCTTTTCATAATTAGTATAACTATTGAAATATACTGCATTACCTTTTTTCTCGTGGGGAATTGGAAGTGAATTTTTCCTGTTCTTATGTAGATGATGGCGCGTGTAGTATTGAGGAATGGTCTTCCCAACACTAGTGGTGGGTCCAACTCTTTTCCCATGTCCATGACTAAAAAAAGTCGGTGAGGACATAATGATCATTAATTTTCACGGGCACGTCTTTTCGCAATTCCTTCGGAAATCGGCATGATTGGTCTCGCCATCTGCAAATGCACATATGTAGGATACAAGGGCATATCATCGAATAATAGTTTATATGTTACCTTGGCCATGATGTTGATGCCGATCCTCGTATCACAATATGTATTATTGAAGGTCAAACATTTTATAGTTCATGATATCGTTGGGATGCCCGGATCTTCCATCTTAGTCGACATTGGAGATTTGAGTAGATGGTCATTCTCGAGAACCTATCTTGTTAATCATCATTACCTTCACAGGCGAGCCTTCTTGTTCTTCTTTTTGTTCTTCTTGGTGATCTTGAATGTAGGTTCCGTGGCATCTCACAACTATATGGTGTTTTTTGGATGAGCGGGAGAGGTGAGTGTCTTGTTCTTGAAACTAAATACTTCTTTTCTTCCCTTGATGTTGAAACATATCTTTGCGCCTGGGCATAGATGATTGCTCTAGCCGTGCTCAAGAAAGGTCGACCCAATATAATTGGTGCCTTTTCACTTCCTCTTATCTCGACATCGCGAAATCTATCGGCACATATGATTTTCCAACTTGTACGTAAACATCTTGGAGTATGCCTTGTGGATAGCATAGCGATCGATCCGCAAGCCGCAAGCACATGGTTGTATATAATAATGGGTTACCATTAACTTTTTCATAAATTACCCGAGGTAAAATGTTGATGCTTGAGCCGAAGTCACATAGTGCATTCTCAAATACGTGTGGTCCAATTTGGATGGTGATGACCGGCCTCCCCGGATCTTCTTTCTTTGGTGGTAGGGAATCATCCGGCCCCGGGGCTCTTCAACTTCTCCGTAAAGTAGTGATCTCGCATTAAAAATGTCTACAAGATTTGCAGATTCTAATTCTTCCTTTGGCCCGAGTTCTACCCGATGTGGTTAGTGGAAACGTAAATTGCCACCGAGAGATTTGAGATTCTATCATTTTGTTGAAACTATGTTGGTTTTTAATCGCAGAAGAAAAAAACTATCCATTCTATTGTTTATTGTTTCTAGCATTTTATCATTAGTAGTTAACTTCTTAGACAGGTTTTCCATAGTTTTTCCTTGATTCAAAACAAGATCTCTTAAAGAAGGTTGGTTAAAATTATTAAAATTACCTTGATAGTTACCTGTATAATTACCTTGGTAGTTTGGTCTTTGCTGGTTCCAACCTTGATTTTGTTGAGGACGATAATTGTTGTTATTGTTGATGTAATTCATATCCTCTTCAATCTCTGGGCAATTATTGCCTGAGTGGCCATTGTTGCCACATTCTTCACATGTCATGCTAGAGTCTAGAATTGCATGACTTCTTTCTTCTCAGGAGCTTTCTCCTCAAGTTTCTTCATTATTAGATCCATCTTGGCAGACAGCATGTCTACCTCCTTCAGTGAGTGCATTCCTCCTGACCTCTTGCGGGGTTGTCTCTCTTCATTCCAACTCTGGTTTGAAGCCATTTTCTCCACAAGTTCAGTAGCTTTTCGTGAGTGTGAGTGATAGGAAAGCGCCTCCCCTGCCGCAAAGATCCATTGTTTCACGAGCACTTGTAGTGAGCCCATGATAAAAGGTCTGCATAAGTAACCAATTTTCCATCCCATGGTGTGGGCATTCTGAGATATTATCTTGAAAGCGTTCCCATGCTTCTGGGACAGACTCATCTTGTTGTTGTTGAAAATTTGCAATCTTCCCCCGTAAGGCATTGGTCTTGCCTATAGGAAAGAACTTTGCAAGGAAGGCAGTAGAACAGTGACCAGGTAGTATTTTTATCTTTTGTTGCGTAGAACCACTGCTTCGCCCTTCCCAACAGTGAGAATGGGAAAAGACGGAGTAGGATTGCATCTCTTGGTACTCCTTTAATGATGATAGTACTGCAAATCTCCAAAAAGTGTTGGAGATGAGCACTAGCATCCTCATGAGCCTTTCCATAGAACTGGCTAGCTTGTACCATATTAATGAGCCCAGGCTTAAGCTCAAAGTCATGATCCCTAATTGCAACATCCGGTCCAAAGTCGCGAACATTGGCCGTAGTTGAGCCGAAAATTCACGGCGTGTCTTGTTGGCCATGGCCTCAAAAATAGTCAATAGGCTTTGCCTAAGTTGATCAAGTCCAAATCAAAAAGGTGTAAAAGTTGTTCTGAGCTTGAATTCTTGCCCTCTTGATTAATAATTCTGATTTTCAATATTGCTCTTTGGACGAGTACTCCAATGAATATTTTTACCCTGCATAAAATCAAAGACAAGTAGACAAACAAGGGTAAGCCTGTTTGAGTAGTTGATAATGGGTCCTCGATACATTACGTGATGCAAGTGATATCAATCTATCCATGTATGTGTGTTTAGGTTTGGCTAGCACCCTTTCTTCCCCGCAACGGCGCGCCGAAATGCTTGTTGACATCTCTAACACGATCCACATCTAGGACGGCGCTAGAAATGTATAAATGGTATCTATCTAATAAGTCACTTGGATGTGGAGTTAATCTCACATTCCAACAAAAGTTAGAGTGGGAAGTTAATAAAGTTAGACGGAATTAGTTATGGTTTATGACTTTGTAACATTATCAATGGTGGAGTTAATCTCACCACGATAGGCACAAAAAGCCGTACCACACATTCTAGCATTGCCTACTAAACTAGTCCGTCACCCTAACTCACAACGCTAAAGAAATGCGTGAACGGATATTCTTATAATGACACTTGAAACTCTTGTAATAATGTAATTCGGTATCGACCGCAAGCGCCGCGATAGAATTACCCTATTGTAGCATCTCACCGTGATTCTATCCGTGTATCGTATTTATATTATATCGAAAAAGAAAGGGATGGGCTATGGGTAGGTTGATGATTTAATGTTGATTCACTTGCAAAGGGTGTAATGTAGAGTAAACCATATGCATCATACTAAACTCAAAAACGAGGTAAGTCACATAATAAAGATAATAAGATAATAATAATGATAATAACATCATCCAAGTCAAAGATCATCATATGCCACTAGCTAGTATCATAAAAAAGGCTAAATATCATAGTATAGGTGAGGTGGATGGAATATCCCTAAGTTACTCCTACTTATATGTCAATGCATACTACAATTAGTGCAATACATCTAGTCATCATCGTATGAGGGCATTATATCTACACATGGTGAATATTACTAAGGAAGATTAGGAACAAAACCAACCAACCATAGTAACAAAGTTCAACTAGCCCTACATTCGGGGGGTGGACTCCAAAGGACTCAATGGGAGTATCACATCCACGATCTACCACACGTCCCGAATATAGGGTGATGTCGCAGCAAACGTTGTATAAACACCACGTTTACACATTGTCGACCACCCACATAGTGTACATCTAAGGGGGCGCTATACGACTCCATGCTTGAATATAAAGGCAAACATACTAAACTAAATATATAATCATAATAAGCATAGAAGCATATAACTAAGAATATAATCATTAAATAGAATAAAGTCATGACAATTGTATTCTAACAAATACTTACAAATGAGATACAAGAGAGAAGCCACGTGAAGCTTCGCTCCCCGCTACTTCTTGACTATCCGGAATCCAAGACAATACTTGACTTCCTCTAGAGCTAACCTAGATAGCTATTGCTCTAATTATGGTGGAACTAGGGCTTAGGATCTTGACTTGGGGTCTTGATGATGGACTTGGTATGGAGTAGAATGAATTAGGGTTTCACCCAGGGGTCAGGGGGTCTTGTTATATAGCCCCAGAGGATGCACGACAGCCCTTGGATCAAACCGACCTTGATGGATGGACTAGATTGCTCCTCATAGGCGGTGCTTAACCCGACCTTGAATGGGAGGTCGACGGGGGGCCCCCAGGCGCCGCCGCCGCTACTCAAAGCCGCCGCTGGCTCTCGCCAGTGGGCCCCGGCTTCCTTCCGGTGCTCTCTCGGTCTCTTTCGGAATGTTCTAGTGTAGGTTCCACGTTGGGTTACGTCCACGGACACGTCTTTATGTCGTAAGGCTTGCAAACTCTTGGGCATTTTCTCGTTTAATCCCTAAAAATATATAAATCACCAAAACTAGTGGAATCATGTTAGTCAAGCCCCTATACTATGTTGATATTCATTTTAAGCCCTTATTTTCGTTTTAAAAGCCTCCATATTTTATGCTATAAGGTATATCAACAATCGCGATCCCCGGGATCGTCTTGGGAGTCTTGTCGCCCAGAAACACGCGGACCCGGCACTTCAGAGCTTCCCCTGAGAGATCCCCAAATGCCATCCGAGTGCCGGATAGGTTGGCATCCTTTGTCATCTGCCAGAGGTAAAGCGGCCTCTCCACGAGAGGAAGGACTTGATGACAAGAGAAAGTGCAGCCACAACCGCCGCCCCGCGTTTATCGTGATCACGGCCGGGCGGACGGCGGCGCCGAAGGGCATCCAGTGATGTTGCTCGGGCCGCGGAGGCCCATAATTCCAGTGATCGCTTCACCTTTATCACGCCCCGGTGTATGCCTAAGACCCCCTCCGTCGTTCCGAAGGTAGAACCATTCTTCCTGCCAACCCTTGTTTGAACCCGTGAGCCGTGAGAAGATGTACTCCTCCGTTCGGTTCACCCCGTGCTTGTCATAAGGACGGAGTTGAATGACGCAAGATCCAGCCCGCACTGCCCGTCGCGGTGAGCCAGGTGGCTCGGTGCTCAGGGTGTTCAACTCCGCCTTAAAGAACCACCTCCAAAGTTCCCAATGGGGCTTGATTCCCAAGAAACCCTCACAGAGAGCCACGAAAATCGACGCCTGGGCGATCGAGTTTGGGGGGATCTGATGGAGTTCAACGCCATACCAATGCGGGATGGCCCGCATAAACCTACTCGCCGGCACGCCAAAGCCCCGCCTATGGTAATCCATCATACTTACAATGTACCCGGGTGGGGGTTGTGGCTCCTCGTGAGAAGCGTCGGGAACCAACCACTCCGGCCGTAAGGCCATCCGTGCGGCGCGAAAGACCCTCATCTACCAGTCGCAGCAACTTCGCCTCGGTCACCGACGACCGCGGCCAAGGCAGGGGATCTAGAGGAAGGGAAACTCCTTCTTCCTGCGACGCCATCTCCCTTTCCGCAGCAACCGCAACAAAAGGGAACAGCAACAACAAGTAAGCGCAATTACCTCTTCGCCTTTCCCTTAATCCCTTCCTTCTCCACGCCCTCTTTCCTCTTTGCTCCAGGGACAGTAGAAGGAAGCGAGAACTAGTACTTTGCGAGGGGAATGAAAGGAGGCCGTACGCCGCCGGCAGAACCCCAAATATGTAAGGGAGATGGGAAACCGTCCGGTTAACCCAACCGGCGCGACGGAAGATCAACCGAACGGATCCAGCGGCGGATGGCCCTAGGCGCCCAGTGGGCCCCTGCAGTTAATGCGGCAAGCGGCTGGCTCTGCGAATGCGCGGCAAAGCCGTCCCATCGAACGCGAATCGCCTCCTCGATAACATGGAAAGGCGTGCCAAATGCCCGACCACGGTAAGGGTAAAAATGTCGATCCGTTGTCTAAACTCAAAATGCCTCCCCCCGGGAAGGCGCTTCGAGCCCCTCGGGCGGGGATTGAAAAATCACCGCACCGCGTGACCTCTAAAGGGAAACGCGAGCCATGAGCTCACTATACGGTCCGGAGGATCTTAAAATTTGGGCCCTCCGGGTTTCTACAAACGCCTCGGGACAACCGAGCAAGGGGCCGAAGGGAAATGCACAACGGCCAAGCCTAAGCTCTCGGGGGAGCTTGGGATTTCTGAACGTATCTAAGACTTACGGGAGATGTCCCATCCGTGGGAGGCCCGGCCCCTCGGGACCCGACTGTCGGGACCGGGATCCGCTAGGTGGTCCGAGAGTTTTTATGGAGTGAGTCCTGGACCACATAGCCGACCCCTGCTCCGGTAGAGGCACGGGCACTCCGCTTAGATTTCTGTTAACGCTCAATCCGGGGTATGCCATACTCGGCTCACGCGGCAAGATGACACAACCCCCTCCTCCTCCTTTTGAAAAAGGCGACGAGGAGCGTAAATAAAAAGACGGAGAAGTTTGGAACGACCTTGCGCACATAAGCACGGGCTCCGGACTGCCCCCGCATCCTGGACCTCCCATGCACATCCTCCAAAAGATTAGTGGGTAGTTCAAATCTTACTAGCGTGTAAGAAAAGCCCTCTAAGGAATAAAATTATTCCTCCGAGGCCTCGGGGGCTACACCCAACTGGAGTGCTTCAAGCACTCGGCCCCGAGACCAAAAACCAAGAACCAATTGTCGAAAACCCCGAAGCGAAGTCATCCTACTCCCTCGGGGCTCGGGGGCCTACTTGTCGGGGGCGAAAATATTCGCCCCATAGGGGAATAAGCCCATGAAGGATAGCACGGCCCCAAGGCCCAAAAAGAAGGACTGATGGGAAGACGACGCCGGAGTTGATGACCTAAGGCGCATTTTGGGCCTAAAAGACGCCCAAGAGAATGAAGGCCGGCCCCAAGCCTGCGGACTCGCTAGGAAAGACTTAATGTACGGAAAACTCCCTTGGGCCCTCTTTAGAAAGCCAAGCAAGGTCAGGAGGGCCCAGGGTGAAGTCTCCAAAATGAAGAGAATAAGGACCAACTGAATCGTCATGAATAAGAAAGAAATTTGGGGAAGACAATCCCCCAATAGGCTTATTGAAGCCCATCCATATGCAAGGCCAAAAATCCGCCCGCGTGCCACAACGCTAGCCCCGGATCTCACCACAACTTACTCTTGACCGAGGGGCGAGCCTCGGGGACTAAGTTCCGCCTCGCCCGAGGGGCGGGGATCTCTGGAGACAATCCCCGCCTGCGCTCGGGGATCACGACCCTCGGGCAAGGCTTCTCCGCCTCGCCCGAGGATAGGAGGACCCCGGCTACTGGCTCTTCCCTCTCCCAGGAAGCACCATCTCGGGCGCGCCTTGGGAAACCAAACCCAGTAGTGGGGGGCAGCCGCATTAAATGCACCTGCTTCACAGGCCACGATGACAGGGCAATCGATTGCCCTGTCTATTCACTTGACCCGTTATCTCCTCGCATCCCCCGTTGATGGGACATAAAGGTAACAGTTATCACACACGTCATCCCACACGAAGGGACACAGTTCCACTATTCATTTTGCTTGCAGCTTCATTTCTACGACACGAGTCCAAAGACCCTCGGGACGCAGACACCACACCATGGCACGGACCAAGCCAGCTGCGGATCGTAAAAGGATCAGAGGGTCACCATTTGGCCCTCGGGAGACCCTCCCCTCGGGCGACGGACACGAACACAGGAGACTCCAAGACACGCGTCCACACCAGGGCACTCCCTTCTGGGAACCCGAGGTCCGGGCTCGGGCATGGCATGCCTAACAGCTCTGGATAGTAGACACAGTAGCGTTTGTATATGACACGTATTGTACACATTATCTCTCCTTTACACTATAAAAGGGGGAGTAGTGCCACTATAGAGGGGGATCCCCTCCACTAGGTTTTCACACTTAGCCATCTCATTCCGGATTGAAGTCCTTCTTCATTCCCAAGAACACCTTGTAACCGCTTTGGTTCTTGTGCACAATCGGTGCGAGTAATACGAAAGGTCACAAGCTAGCCGGGCGTAGGGCCCCATGGCCTGAACCAGGATAAACCCCTCGTCTTCCAGCTCGCACACGCCATCAGGCGGGGAGCGCACAGCCTATAAATTATTGCCGGTACTTGGGATACCCCGGTTCTCAAAACACCGACAGATGCCTTCCACAAACCTCCCTCGAGGAAAGCTCAAAACCCCTCACAAAACCACCTGTGTGGCCTCGAACAATCTCCGGTCTAGCTCAACACCACCACCAACTCCAAACTAGTAGGGAACCGGGCAAATTCCCAAGAGAAAGAATCCTGCAGCTCCTCTGAAGAACAAGTGCCTCCATATGCAATCAACAAGCAAATGCACTTGAATCTCACTCAATCTCACCAAAGATCCAAGTTAGGTAAGAGAGATGAGTGGAGGGGAGTTTTCTCAGCTCACAAGAGAGTTAGAATGATCAAGAGTGCAAGAGAGAGCTGAGCTCCCAAATCCGGCAACACAACTATTTATAGAGCCCACTCAAAAATAGAGCCGTTGGAAAAATTTTGTGCTTCCTGTGCATGCGAATGACGCGCGCCGCGCCCGCGGCAAAAGAAGTTAGGGGCCGATCGGCGCGCCGGTCGCCGGCGTCTCAAAGCTCTCAAGCCAGCGGCACGGCCGGCAAGGGCCATTTGGCCACCACCCGCGCCGTCTGTCGTGCCCGTGTCGCCGCCGCGGCGTCGTTTTGTCGAGGAAGGCCGGCCGGGGCGGCAACGCCGAGATCGATGGGGATGCGGGTGCTAAGCGGAGGGAGGAGCGGTCAGCGGAGGGGGCTTGGGGCTGCGGGGACGCCGTCGTCCCGCCCTCGACGGTGGGGCGGCGAGATGGCGGCGCGGCATGATGGCGAGGCCGCGGGTATGGCAGCCACGGCGCGCGATTGCGAGACCGCAAGGGCGGCGTGGTCGGGCGATGCGATGGTGAAGCCGCGAGGGATGGCGGCGTGGCGCGCGATGGCGCGAGGCCGGGAGGGCGGCGTTGCCGGTTGTGCGATTCGGAGGGCGGCGCCCATTGTTTGAGTGACGAGTGAGAGAGAGAGACCGAGAGGGAAAATTAGGGTTAGAAAGGAAACATTGCGATATATATATATGGTTGGGCCAAAATTCATCATGTCGGCCGTGCCGTCGTACACGGGCCGGGCTGGCGGCCCGTGCACGCCCCGGTGGATCGGGCCGGGCCGGCACAGGCAAGGTGGAGGCTGTGCCGTGCCAATATTCGAGCCGAGCCAATTCTACGTGCCTCGGGCCGTGCCACTGGGCCATGGGCCGAATGCACATATATAGGGAGAACACGTCATAGGTGGAGCTGATAGGGACAAAGACATGATATCAAGGGTAAATGTTTAGCTTAATTCATCATCTATCAGTAGAAAATAGTTGGATCAGGTAGTATAAAGGATTCCCACACATGCAATTCAACTAATAGGCTATTTGCTTTCACGTTTTCAACCTATCAACGATTCACAACATGAATGTATTGATTGCATTACTTTATATTTGGATGGGCTACTCAGTAACCGATCACAGCGTGAATGTGTGCAATGCAACTTTGCTGATTCTCCTCCAATTCAACCGTTTCGCTCTGCCTTCCCTGCCACTACATCCACCACCCTAACCACACATGCACCCAATTCTCCTCCAATCCAATTGTCGTGCCAACCAACCCTAACTTCTGCTACATCAATGCCGGAGCCCAAGGCTCCCAATAGGGGCAAATGCAACCATGAAGTAAACTAGGGTCATCCCATTTATACGGTGGGTCAACAGATACAACACTATCTATGATTGTGATGAACATTAATTCTCCACTAGCTTTACCAAAGTCATCGCGGTCGGGTGACCCCCGTAATATAGGCTAGATTCGCCCTGACACCCATAAGGGACTCCCACAGCCAAGACACCAGCGGCCATGGAACCACCACACTCGTACTCGAGATGCCGCGCCCGCGCTTCACTGCCTTGAAGACCAAGCCTACCCACGCCAAGAATGCAACTCCATTGCTTAAAGAGTTCTAAATATATGGTTAAAACATTCCGAACATCTATACCCCCTCCCTCCTTATAGGAAAAATAAATGGTTTTGGATAAGTTAAGGTCAAAAATATAAATCATTAATAACTTTTAAGTTTTTGAGTTTAAAAATATAAAAATCATATTAATAGATTTATCTCAAAAATTACTTACATAAAATATACGTATATAACTTTCCAATACATATATTTATAGAAAGAAAAGGTCAAACTTGTGCTTTAGAGACTGTGTCGTTGTCCTAAACGTCTTCCTTTTCCTATACAGAGGCTGTATATTTTCCTATACAGAGGGAGTATGACAGCAGAACTTACAAGATCGAACATTACGGGACTAAAATGAACAGTTTCATTAAAAAATAGGATGTTACACCATCATATAAAACAATGCGTATTATTACAACAATTGAATAAAACATCCTAAATCATAGTAGCTCTATGTTATATTGCACAGTTCCACCCCCAAGGACAGTGTCCTCATTTATTTGACACAGAATTTGGAATACTACAACCTCCCTCCCCCTACAACCCTGTTGCACTAAGGGCAAATGCAGGGAAGATAAACATACATACATACATGCATAGACATTCCATTCGAACGTACATGAACTTAGATGGTCCTCGTGTGTGGTCTCAGCAGCAGCAGCACGAGTAAGGTTGCTTAAGTGCAGATGACTCTCTTTGTGTTCCTTGACTGTATTGTGATGCCGTTATCAAGTTTGATGGCCTCCTTTACAAGTTATCATCATCAAATATTGTCGAGAGCACAAGTCCACGGACAAATTTGCTCCTTTGAACCCTTTCCTTCTGATCCTTCTCCGACAATGATGGTTCAGCTCTGTAGATTTACCACAGCAATTTAATCAAGAATAAACACCGAAGACAAATATAGTGAATGCAGGGGAAATTTGGTACACAACACGACATTAAAACATCATTATAAAATGTTCATTATTTTGTTCAGCTCACAAGTAGAAGATGGCTATTTACAATTAGCATTGCAAAACTAAGGCATTATGCATGACCAGATAAGCAAAATCGAGGTTTGTTCATTTCATAGGTCTCTACAGAACATGTGGATGCAATTATTCATGTAGCTCATATCAATCCCTTAGAAGAGGATCTGCTATAATTTTCAAGCATGACCCCTTTTTTTCATTTGTTAGCACTAGTTGAAAACATGCGAAAGTGCCCACAAAGCAAAATCGCATTTCACACAGAGCCATGAGGCGAAAATGTCAATCATCAATGCATACAACCTTATGGCATTGGAAGTACAATATCTTCAACCTATTTCTTTGAACAGTGCCAAATAGACCTAAGAATCATGACAATCAGCATAAACCAGAACTTAGCATCACAAAGAGTGTATAGTGATCCACTGAGAGTCAGGAATATAGCCATGAAGGATAACTTACAAACATATTAAACAAAAGCTATTTGATATGATATTTTTAGCATGCATGGACGGAATAAAATATGCACTGGTTTCTCATTGAAAGTACCACAATTAAAAGACTATATTATCCGCAAACACAAAAGAAAATGAGAACTGGACATAATGTGGAAAACTTTGAACTATCATACACTGACCAGATACAATGGTATCGTAGTAAAGAGGGAGCTGAGTGAGGCAGCAGAAAGAACAAGCTTGAGGTCACATACCTCTCTACAGTCTTTTCATCTGGGAATTTATTTAGCAAAAAGTTATTGTCAGATGAGTCGGAATGTAAATCTTTGGATGGTTCAGCGACAGGCAAACTACAAATTAAAGATGACAAAAATGGATCTGGTGCTGCAGCAGGAGGATTGGATACATAAGATGATCCACCGAGAAATGACTGCAAACTGCCATTTCTCAAGTCCTTTCTCAACAAAGATAACAAAGAATGGGACCCAGTAGATACTTTTCGGACTCTGCGCCTGCGTTGCATGTATTATTCATTAAGGAAAACAATGTGCAAATTCTGTTCCAACATACCTATGAATCTTCAACTGTAGTATAATGTGAAAATGTAAGGATGCAAGTGATCAGCAACAGCAGCATAATAAAGGATATCTTGAAATAACTTCCATGCTGCATAGTCAAATGTCCTATCAAGTCCATTCCAACCCTTGCAGCACAGATAGGGCATACCTGAAAGGGCATTTGAGCAAATTTCATAAGTTTTTGTTGTTCAAATCTATTATGTAGGATGATCTTAGTTGTAAAGAAGCTTAAATAGCTAAAACTGCTTCTATCATGCCCTAAGAAATAGGAAAAGAAGTGATTAATCCATCTGTTACAAGTTTGCAGTGGTCTTGAGAAAGAAGATTTCAAGCCTAAAAAAGTATAGATTCATCAAATTTAAAAGAAATACTGTAAAGGATAAAGAGCTGGAACACAACACAACAATGAGTCTGGCAGAAATGAAAAGAGGCAAATCACAATGCACCTAACATTTCCTCGAGTCGCAACAAGCAGAGACAAAAAAAAAATGGTATGGCATAAAAAAAGAAACTCTGGATTGTACAGTACCCCAAATGAGCTAGAAAATAGTCTTAACACAAGGTATGAAAATGACACCCATGTTTGGGCAATGCTGAAGTGCTTGAGATCTATGTCAATCACATTTTGCAGTGGTTCGTCCTGATTCTGCTAGAATAAGCAAACCCAGGGTAGTATTAGTAAACACTACCCTACTAAAGGTTGGCAGCAAATGGTAAGAACCCAACAACTGAGCTATATATCAATATCTCCAAGATAGGTAAGGCTTTGCCCACTGAGGCTTGAACATAGATAGGCCAGAGGCGCAAACAGCATCTAGATAAAAAAGAACAAATGCACAAGGCCTTCCTGCTTCTAATTCCATTTACCAGTTGCCACTTAATATACTAATTACAACACTTATATTAGCGATATAAAAAATGATTGTTAATCTGATTCTAGTTTCCCAATAGATATTTATATTCTATCCTTGTATCCAAGTCCAGATGGATTAATCTGTTGTTGGTTCTTGTAGACAATAACTAACAAGCATTCTTTCATGACAAACAAATCAATCACAAAATTAATTACCAAGTGAGTTTTACAACAGTCTTATTGGGACATTTCATGAAAGAAAATTGCTAGATTAAATGATTCAACAAAAGTGATATGAAATGGCATACAAGATAGAATGGTCATTAGCAGAAAAGAAGGTAGTACAATCCTTCAGATCCAAACTAAAAGCCACAAGAAATCCTAGCACAAACCCAAAAATCATCCATATCTAGTACTTCAACTTCAACGTCAACCCCAGAAGATAACGACAAATGAAGCAGCTAATCCAAAATGCAAACAAGAATAACAGATTACCTACTAGCATTCCATTGGTTCATTTTCAAGCAGTCATAATCATAATTAGCAAACTAAAGCAAGAAAGATTGCCAGGTAAAATAATTGTATGGGAAACTTCCAGCACAAGCAACAAATGTTACACCAAACAGTTACCCGACCCAAAAGACAAAAGTTCAACTAACCCATCAGATAAAACTAAAACCCTCTCAGTGCAGCCCAAAATCAAAAGTTCAGAACAGCCAGTCGAAATGCAAATATGCCTCTAACAGCAAACCTATGAGCTCACACAGAAAGAACACACGCGCGCACAAGTGGATTTGGTGTAATGGGTTCGCCTTTTCTGTTTTTTCTCTTCTACTAATATAGCCAACGTGAGCTATAAATCAGGCTGTGATAGCCTCCTAATTAATGCAGAAGATTACCAAACTAATCAGCCAATTACTCCATGATGAAAATTAGCTTAAGTAAATGCTATGCACCTAGACACTAGCATGCACCTATACACACAGGATTATTTCCAACACCACATTCCCAACAAACACAAACAATCATTCCAAATACGATTCCTCCAATCCAGCACATAAAAACAACTACCTAAACCCCATAAAGCAACCACACCCCACAATTCCAACCAACAATGCTCTCAAAAGGTGACACCTATTTGTTCCAATCCATGACAAGCCCTCCAGAAACAAGATAACCCACAGAGAAAGAAATTATACTTTTTCTATATGTTGGGTCCCAAACTACCTCAGAAAAAAAAAGGGTGGAGGGGAGAAGAATCAGGCGTCATATTAGCATCCAAAGGTCTGATTGTCCACAGCAGACATGAGAAACTAAGAGAAGGTTCCAATCACTTCAACCTGCAACCTCAATTTAACATCACAATTGCGAATTGCAAAAGGGGAGAAAGGCATGCCTAGAAATGCGTAATTGTACCGATGGCAGGCATCATCACTTCATCGATGATAAGAATTGGGCCGGGAACAAGTAAAAGCAACGACGTACCCCGCTCTTAGCCTCAACGGCATGCTCGTCGTCGATGTGACAGCAGAGGCTGACGAAATCGAAGTCCTCGCCGCAGAAGGGACAATTGTAGAGCTCCGCCCCGCCGCGCGGGTCCGTCACCTCGTCCCCGCCGGCGTCCGCGTCGTCGAACCCCATGTACAGATCTGCGCGCGCGCACCAGCGCACATAGACACCGCGCCCATCAAAACCAGCCGCGTGAAAAGGAAAATCGAATCAAAACGAACCAGAACCGGGAAGGGAAAGAAAACGATCGGCCGGGCGTGGGCGTACGTACCGTAGCGCGCCTGCAGGCGCCTCGCGGCGGCGGCGGCGGCGGAGGACGAAGACGAGGACGACGAGCGGCCCCACATGTCGGCGGCGTCCATGGCTGCGTGATCGAAACCCTAGGCCGGTTCCCCTCTCTGCTTCTCCCGCTTTGGGCGGTGTTGGTGTTGGTGATGGTTTTTTCCGTCGGTGGTCTGGACCTCGTTTTCCTCAGTGCTCCTGCGTCTCTCTCTCAACGGCCGTGCGTGTGCGTGTGGGCTGGTGGACTGGTGGTGTTGGCTTGAGGCCAGTGGCGGTGGGAATGATGAGCGAATGACGTGCCAACCTTGCGCATGGTGAGCCGTTGAGCAGAGTGTGGGGCGCGGCACACGTTTTTCGTCTGTGTCTGTACCACCCAGCTGTTGGGCAGCAGAAACAGATGCACCGGGTCATGAGCAGAGCTTAGGCTATCCGCACCGGTAAAACTTTAAAAGCATACTCTATCTCTCCTGCAGCGTGGGCCCTACATGTTTTTTTTTTCAGTTTTTGCTGCGACCATCGCTGCTGTCTCTCATACTGTACCACCCGTGGGTCCCATGCGTCAGGATTTCTTCTCCTCCCCCCCCCGCACGCACAGCTGCTCCTCGGGCTCCTCCGCCGTCTGTGCGTGCCGCCGCGCCGTGCCCAGCTCCAACCGCCGGGCGAGCAGGCCACTGCCCCGGGCGTTTGCGAGACGGCGAGGCCGCTTCGCGGTCAGCTCCGCCGCCGGGCGCGCGAGCAGGCCCCCTCCGCCGCCGGGGCGCGCGAGACGACGCTACCTCCTCTGCTCCGGCCAGATTCACTCGTGCTCGCGGCTCGCGCGGCGGACGTCGCCGGAGCCCACGACCGGCTTCACTCGTCGCGCTCGCGGGTTGGGGATGGCCATGGCGTCGAGGGCCACATCCCCACGGCGGACCAGCAGAGACTGCGGTGGCGGCGGACCGAGAGGCTCCCGTGCGCGCGACTGCGGCGGCGGCGGAGGTGCGGCGGGCCGGTGCTGGCGGCTCCTCGCCGAGCTCCGGCCGAGGACGTGCCCATCCTTCCTCGCCATGGCTGCCTCGCGCCCTGGGCTCTCTCTCTCTCCCCCTCTCACCTCGGGCTTTCTCTCTC
Source organism: Hyparrhenia diplandra (assembly GCA_015847255.1). Lineage (NCBI taxonomy): Eukaryota > Viridiplantae > Streptophyta > Magnoliopsida > Poales > Poaceae > Hyparrhenia > Hyparrhenia diplandra. The sequence goes on along the minus strand of JADLZK010010825.1, from coordinate 11,873 downwards.
CAGCGCGGCCACGCTGGCGTCCTGGAGAACGTTCGCAAAAACGCTGGGCATACCGTTCGGAGGGCCATGACGGGTGAACTGGAGTACGGCGGTGCAGGCGATAAAACGGTAAATAACTCCTCCAGTACACCTTAACGTATGGGAGAAAGTATCCAGTGCAGATAGCCTTATTCTTCGTGCCAGAGACCTAAGACTGTCTCCAACAGGGTAGCTATTACCGCACCCAAACCTATTTTGCATCGTCCGCATGAAGAAATCAGGCTCCAACGGCGTAGGCAACGGACGCAGCCATTTTCCCTCCGTGCGTTGTCAGAACCGATATATAGGTTGTCTCTCCCGTCTCTCTCCTTCAATAAAATAATCTGTTGTGCCCGCGAAACAAAATTGTCCATGCTCAGGTCTCTTCTACTGCGTTCTCTGTTGGAGAGGGAAAGATTTAGGTGGCCCACCTTTTCCCTGTGCATGCCCGAAACCAAAAAATCGGTCTCAAGTTTGGCTACTGACTGTTGGAGTCAGTCTAAGAGCATTTTCATCAACAAATATCTATTTTATATATTTAATAAAAAATGTTCATAAAGTTTTTTTTTTTTGAAAAAAACTCCTTAAAAATTTAAAGTCACCTAACCCGACGGATCTACGTACCCTTTCTTTCTCAACCCATGTGGTATAGACTTCGAGTCGTCGGCGTTCACACCACATGAACACAAGTGACTGCTCCTCTCATCCTTCGCTCGCACCTTCCTCCCTGTCATTTGTGTCTGCGAATTGCCAAGTCCGCAACTAGTAGCCAGTCTCTAGTAAGTGACCAGGGTCAGCCCACACCCCATACAGAGAAGTCGTGCTCAGTGCTCGTAGCTCAACCATTGCCTTTGGCTTTACCTCTGTCACTCTACATACAACCAATCTCACTTTGGATCAAGCAACAAGCAAAGAGATGAGCGGTAGGTGCTCTTGAGAGCTCACATAAGGGTTGGAATGCTTAGTCCCAAGAGAGGGCTCCAAGGGTTGGCCATCTTATAATAGAGCTCCATGAAAAATTAGTTATGCACTGAGCTCAACAGATCCCATAGGCACTAGATATTTCGGTTACAACCGAAGAGGTCGCACTATTAGATAAGAAAGCCTCTATAGATCCAATGGTTGATTTCAAATACTCAACTAGTCATTGGGCGACTTTTTCTCTAGTGTCTTTTCAATGTTTAGCACCGGACAATTCAGATGTGGCCTGGAGCTCGTTGGTGGGAGAGTTTAAAATACCATTAGGCAAACACATGCTTCGGTGCCCCTCCTAGGCACTGAATAAATCAGGTGACCAAAAAGGTTTTTGTCACACTGAAAAGCTCCAATTATGCACGTTAGGTTTTCTGGTGACCGATTTTAAACTTTCCGCGGCAGGAACAATGTGGACACATTCTTTTGTTGTGTCAGTGGGCACTAAAACTTCCAAGATCAAATCCTAGAAAGTCATGATAGCAAGCAGCATCAGTGGTCACATCCTATAAAGAATCCTCAGGGGAAGGATGAGATTTGATGAGTCACCCATGGAATGTTGGGTCCATAGAAAATCAACTTAGTATCGCCACTATGGGCCTCTCACCATGGTCCGGTGTTTCCTCCAAAAATTCTAGGCAAGATCCTCCAAGGGTCTGAACCATTTGCATGACGACCATCATTGAATGTCCACATACTCTCTGGTGAAACACTATATCGTGCCATCCCGTACCAAGGTTATCTAATTGACATGGTAGTTAGCTATGTTATTAGCAAGTAGTCACCTATAGGAAGACAAAATATAGAGAATGGTGCAGCATAATTAATGCAAAACAACAAGACATACCATATAGAGAAGGACTAGCTTTTTTCACTTAAGTCACATGTGGTCTCTAGCTATTTGCATGGCCCTTGCAACTACGGCTCCAATACCTTATGACGACTTGGGTCATTACCACCTTAAATAATAACATTGGCCTCTTCTCTTGACTAACTTACTGGTCAGCCCCCTCTCTCAACCCATGCCGCTCTCCATGGTGCTCAAGTCACCATCTTGCTGATGTGAATGGCCGGTGGTTCTCTTGAGGCTTCAAACTTTGGTGGGGAGGGCAAGAATTGGATGGGTGCTACTCGTGGAGGCAAGGTTCTAAACCCCTTTTCTACTAATATTACTACTCTACTCTCCAGCTCTTCCAAATATTTTACTCCAAGTTATAATCTGCTTTACTATTGCTTTGTGGCTGTTGCTACTAAGTGGCCCGATCTCTTCAAAGGCATGGCAGCTCATTTGTATATAAAGTACAAGAGTATGTGAAATGGTGGCTACAATGGTGTACACTAGTGTACCATAAAATATAAAAGAATGATGGCTTGAGTATTTTTTTTATTGAGTGAACTTGTCTACAAATGTACCTAAAGACCATCGGAGATTACTAATTGATTTATACATTTTAATATTAACTAGGAAAATTGCCCGTGCGTTACAACGGGTAATTATTTTCACTCTAACTCACATATTTTGACAATAATAATATGTATTGACCACCCTCCACGACAATATATATTTTGACACACTTAAAACAACTTACAAACACACGGGTTAGTCGTCCATCTTGACCAAATTAGTCGTGCACAGGCTACGAGTGGTTCTCCATTCGTTCGTCTTCGACGACGATGTTCGTCGTTTTTTTAATCATACAACAAATCAACCTCTCCTTATGCATGGTCACGTAGGATTAAGCTCATTCATCCATAGAAGTTAATGTCGTATGTTGACAACGCACAATTAACTTTATTGGACCATATAACAACCAGAAAAAAGAGTCATATAGCTTATGTACTCACGTCATGTAAAAATAATAATTTTCTTCTACTCGCTCTTCTGCTATTTTTTTCAATCTCAATCTCATACGCCTCTCTACTATAGCCCGTATAATGTTCGGTTGGCCTGATATTAAAGTGACTTTAATCCAAACAAGTTTTATGAATTGGCTTGGCTAGGTCGGCCCGTGACGCGTTTTGTCCCGATTAGAATTTTATACGGAAAATAAATAAATATAAAAACGGAGCCCATGCTATCATGCATGTCGTGATCTTTAACTCCATGTTCCCACTTTAAAACGATGTAGATTCACCCCCGAAATGCCGCTCCAAAACAGAATTGTTGCCCAAGAACCCATATAAGGTCGACTCTCCAAACCATAGATCCACGTCTAAGGTCGAAGGCTGGCCCTACGATGCCACCAAGCCCCATTCTGCGCCTCCAGCATGTGACCCGCCTTGACCCAGCGTTGGGTTCTCCTATATGAATATGAATTTATTTATGAGATTCATACTTCATTCAACACCGACTTTTCGATTCGCTTTCCCTTCTATGCATTTCCGGTTTCCGAGAGTCCTTGAGCTTGATCGGAACATGCCCATCCAAAAGATCGGTCTCCCCTCAACGTCGTTTTTTCCTAGATCTCGGGTACACAGTGACTCAAATTTGTTCCACCTGGTTCGCGCCAAGAAAAAATATTAGATTATGCCACCGTTCTCATGCATGTCGTGATCTTAACTCCATGTTTCCCGTTTCCGTCTTGTAGATTGGACCCCCATTTTTTTTTTTTTTTTTTGGCGAGCATGTCCGTATCTAATTGTTGCCCACCTGAAATGACATTGATCCCCATATAAATTAACTAAGGTCGCAGATATGATCCGCCTCCAGCTTCATAGATCCACGCCTAAGGTCACCGGATTCGGCTCCCAAGCTGCCAAAATTGATAATATTAATGCTACTCCGCCTCACCTCCACCACCACATGCAGCCTCGCGGACACGGCGGTAATTGTGAGACAATTTTAAGGCTTTATTGACCCCATAGATTTTGGTACGAACATTTATAAGGTTCTCTTATTTTATTTTGTGATATCTATATGAATATGAATTTATTTATGAGATTCATACTTCATTCTTTGATTTACATGGTGACTTTGTGTATGGTAAGCTATGGCCTCGATTGGTAGTTCTTTCAATTTAAAAAAGTTTGTCTTTCCCTTCTATGCTTTATTTTTGACAGATACACTATATGGAGTTTTTTTTCTCTAGGAGAGTCCTACTTGGACAAGGAACATGTCATGTCCAAAGATAAAAAGACGTTGCATGTCAACGAAGAAAGCAAAAATAAGAAGAAAATAAATAGTTATCTGGATGAATTTTTATGCAGTGGGTAAACTTGCCTAGGATGAGAATACTGAGTTGATATTGATGTCAGTTGGCTTTTATATCTATTGCACTGCACTATCTTTGGTTTAGCCATTCTTTACAGCTACCCTTCGGGCAACAAGAAGCAAAGCTGCCTCATGTCATTTCTTCTTGCCTAGATTCGATCTAGAGAAATATTATGGATGATTGCCTCATGTCATTCCTTCTAGACAATCAGTCAAAGCTATTGGGTGCAGTCTGCAAAACTACAGTGACTCAAATTTGTTCCACCTCTGCTAGCAGAAAAAAAACAAAGGAAATTAGATTATTATAATTAGTATTAGTATTTTTGTAATTATATTTTTTTATATTTATTATTAACTAATTGGAAGTGGGTTCAATCTTGGCTGTAGCCTGGAATGCTGCCCGTATAATATCCCCCCCTCCACTATTTCGGTATGGCCGTATGGGTAGGTCCGATGTGTGTATGAGTTGGAAGCGAACAGGGATCGGACGTCTGTTTTTTTTTTTTTTTTTTTGGCGTCTCTTGTCAAATCTAGTCCGTATCTAATATGGATTGGTGAAAGAAAACAGATGCTTTAATAGTAGGTATAGATGTGTACTAAATTCCTGTTTGTGTTAATTGATTTTCCTTTATTGTGCACTTAGCTATATAATTAATTATGAACTAAGATGTGGTTGTTACACTAGTGTAGCAAGATATGACGACAAAACATGTTAAAAACACATCCCAATGTCATTTAAAATATATTAACTATTCTGAGGGCTATAGTATCAAGTTTCATAGTTAAATGATTCATGTAGTTAAGCCTCGATACATTAGGGGTTATATACTTATATATAGAAACTTTCTCTGTTATTTGTTATCTCATAACCATGTCATCGACCACATAGTAAGTGGAGTAAAAAACGGAACAGTGAAGGGGTTAAGTAGAATTTTTTCCCTTGTCTCGGCTTCCGCTTGCATATATATAACCTTTAATCAGAAAAAATATCACTTGTATCAACTCGGTTGGGCTGACTGCTGAAGGATCAGGCTTTGAGCTATCTTAGCAGAATTCTTTGGTTTCCTTAAATCAGGTTTTGAGCTAGCTTAATTTGTTTTCACGGCGATCTGACTCTTTCATTCACTTTAACAGACCATCATAAGCGAGCGAAAGAATAACAAACATTGGCAACACAAGATTGTTTCCCTTCATGCCGTTACAGCATATCATATATGCATATATAGGTACAGTGTCCACCACCAGCACCAGCAACAAGGGTGGTTAGCAGCAGGGACAACAAACAACAATAACTACAATACAACATTGCAGTATCATCTGCGTTGATAGATTTTATTACTGCAAAATTGATCCCAGCAACACTACCGGTAGTTACGGTAGACAGGAGTGTACATGCAGCTCTCTGCATATTTCACCAGGTCTCTCGGGGGAGGCAGACGTGTCGCCAGACCTGCAGAGGGAAGTTGATCATATCAGATCAGGCAGGTATGAGACTTGGTGGTGAATGCCGGGATATGGAATGGTGTCTAAAAAGCAAAACAGAGGATGTGTATACCAAGTTCATAAGCTTTTGCAGCCACGGCTGCAGCAATGCGCGCAGAGATCTTTCTAATGTTGGTGAAGGGTGGGAAGATCGATCCCTTATCAAAGTTCTCCTGTGTGGCCTGATCAGCTAGTGCTTCCGCTGTTGGAATGCATGAAACATGAGATTGAATTCTTCAAAAAAGAAACATTGAGATTGATCTATAGTCTCATCAAGGTATGAAAAACATTTTTTTATGCCCAACGGTTTCCATTTGGATCTACTTACAGGCAGCAAGAAGCATGTCCTCGTGGACACGGATGGCTCCAGAAATAACAAGACCCAGGCCGAATCCAGGGAAAATGTAGGCATTGTTCGCCTGTTGTAAATATCACAGTTGATTTAGAAATAAACAACTTGTGTTTTGTGTGTGTTTACACCGGCAAGATTGCATTGCCTAGTAGGATTTAATATTAAAATCAAGTTCTACCTGCCCAGGTACAAAAATCTTCCCATCATACTCCACAGGGTCAAATGGACTGCCACTAGCAAATATTGCACGACCCTGAACATAGAGTGCAAATAAAGAGATATGAGTTGCAAACTACAGGGTACAGACCCCACAAGTTTCTTTCTAGAAATCAGCCACTTCTTTTTTTAATCCAATTAGATCACATTTTCATAAACAGGAAACTAAGCACGGATAATCTTCTAGTGATGGCTACTTTTAAAATGGTAGTCAGACAGTGCAGGAAATGCCAAATGTTTTGACTCCAGTGGACCAATTTGCAGATCAAACTCTGCAAAAGATGATTAGACGGCTCACCTGAGTCCAGTTATATGCTTCTTCAGCAGTACATTCAGAATGTGAGGTTGGATTTGACAGTGAAAAGATGATAGGCCTCTGCATTTATAATTAGACATATCAGAGGTTTAGCTTTCCATCCTCACAATATACCACCAACAATGTCACAAAACAGAAAAAAAAAAGTTACCTCATTGAAGGAAGCCATTGCCTCAACAACTTCTTTTGTAAATGTTCTTCCAACTCCAGATGTCCCAATCAGAACTGTAGGTTTGATGGACTGGAGGATATGACGAAAGGTTAGTAAATTCTTTTCTTTGAAAACAGCACAAACAGAACAGCTTTAAGTGAAGGCAGCAGCTGCTAATGAACTGAAGTACAATATTAAATCTACATGAGCGTGACTACCTGAACAGCATCATACAACGTTGTCAAGGGCTCATGCTCATGTGCCCAAGGTTTTTTGAATGACTGAAGGGAGTTTTTCCGAGAGTCAACAATCAAACCCTGTATACAGAATATTGTGTTAGGACGTCAGATAAACAGGTGAGCAAACATTGTACTAGCAACAGCACATTTTCCTTTGGTTACACACCTTTGAGTCCACCAGCCAAACCTTCTTGCGGCACTCTTCAATTGGTGCCTTCGTCTATAAATCGATCCAGCCAGTACATGTTAGAGTAAGAACTACGACAATGGAAACCCCGCACATTCAGACACTAGAACTATGTAGCTAGTTACCTGTTTTGAAATCTCAAGAGCAATGAGTTCTGCAATACCAGTTCCAGCCTGAAATCAAATACATTATCAGAATCTTATCGATGAGTCTACATTCCTCGACAAAATACAATCTTACTAATGGTCACAAACCCATTTCAATAGATACTAGTACATAGTATGCTTCGACAGTTGGATGACAAAGAAAAATAACAGTTCACCAGATGTTTTAACTAACCTCCCCAGCACCAAGGAATAAGTAAGTTTGCTCTGCCAGGGTCCCACCAACCTCCTTGAGTGCTGATAACACACCTGCAAGGACCACTGATGCTGTGCCCTGCAAACATTCATATTTCCAAATTGGTACCAATCACAAAAGGCAATAAACTGAAGGATGATGATCTCAATTAATTAAGGTGGCCCCCTGGTATCGGTAAAAAAAAATACCATGGGTGGTTCCATTTACCTGGATATCATCATTGAAAACAAGATGGCTCTTTCTATATTTTGCAAGCAAATCAAAGGCATTATGGTTGGCGAAGTCCTCGAACTGTCCAAAGTTTACAGTATTACATTTTGGGATAAAAGGTAAATTGATCCAGCATAGGAAAATTACAATGACTCACCTGAATGAGGACTTTCTCACCGTAGATTTGCTTAACAGCAGCCATGAACTCTTCCATAAGCTCATGATACTCCTGCCATTAAGGAAAATGCACAGATAAGATCTCAAGTGTCACATATTTTGCAAATTCCTAACTGCCAGTAATCTCAACACTACATACCTCGCCAGTTGCACGTTTCTGCCGGAGTCCAATGTAAAACTCATCATTAAGCAGTTTCTCATTATTTGTGCCAACATCAATTGTGATAGGCAAACACTGCAGCATAATTTAGAATTCACCAATTGAGATAGCTAGTTGTTTGTTGGTACCAAACATACAGTACTATTACAAGAGATGCAGCAAAAAAGGGGACAAAAAAGATATGATCGCTTACAGCTGATGGACGAACTCCTCCTAGAGCAGTGTATAGAGCAAGTTTGCCTACAGGAATTCCCATTCCCTATAGAAGGATTCAGTATAATATAAGCAAAGGCCCACAAGTGATAAGCAACTAATGAGACAATCATACCTGACAACCCAAATCTCCAAGTCCCAAGATTCGCTCACCATCAGTAACACAGATAACTTCAATATTCCTATGTGGCCAGTTCCTTAGAACTTCTAGGACCTTCCCCCTGGAATGCACCTCATGGTCAGTCCAGATCAAACAGGTAGATGATAGACCACTATATATTACTGTAAATTTCAAGCAATATAGGCACACATACTTGTCCCTCAGGCTGACATACAGACCCTGTGGTTGTCGAAAGATGGACCCATACTTTTGGCAGGCCTCACCTACAGTTGGCGTGTAAACCACAGGAAGCAGCTCCTCCACATTATCAATTAAAAGCTTGTAGAAAAGCCTCTCATTCCTCTCCTGAAAACAGAAGGTGAGCACGCTGATGCAACCAACCATTCATTCTAACTGAACATCTCCAATCAATTATGCTGGCCGTCGCAAGCTTTCATATGAGTAGAAAGGATAAACTGGGGTTACCTGAAGGTCCATCATGGCCATATAGCGCTGCAAAGGGACCTGGTACTGCCGCAGGTTGTGCATGATCTTCTTAACCTACATATATATATATACATTATAAAGTGATCTTCAGTAAAAAGAAGAAGAAAGAAAGGTCAGCATAACAACAAATACTGTTCTAGCCAGTATTGTGCTCCATACTTGGAGTCCCTGGGGCACAACTGCAGGAGGGAGCAGCCCACGCAAGTGGTGTGCATCCCTCTCCTTCTCCGTGAAAGCAAGACCCTTGTTGTGATGTGGATCCCTCAAGAGTGTGTAACCGCTGATGTAGAAATAAGACACGTCAGCATAATCTTCAATCAAGTTCAGGAAACTTTTTGTTGTAAAGAATTATGATCGTATATTCAAAGAGAAGCTTTGCAACCAGCAGTGAACATTCCAGAGCCCAGATTTTTTTTCCTTTCTTTCGGTGATATGGTCATATTGATGCACGGCGAAGGTTATCATTCACAGCAGATTGTACGTGACAAATTTAATTTGGTAATATATTACCATAATATGGTTGCAACTTAGCATCAATTTCCATCATACTTCACTGTTGAAGGGGTAGTGGAAGAAACCATGCAAATTCGTATTGCTGTGGGCCAGCTTAGAATATACTTGCATGAAACAGAAAAACCCCAAAGAAAAGTAGACAATTCCCAGCTTTGCTCAACAACTCTGGACCTAACTCAGCATGAGTTCATCTGTGACTCCAACCCCTATTCAGAATTCTACAACAACGCCAAAATCATTGCGAATTCAGAATTCTACAACACGGCCAAAAAACATTCCGAAAATGAAACTTGCCAGAAACTCCCATGTGACATATGGTGATTTAACAAATCTATCAGGCTGGAGCTTCTTAGTTAAGCTGAACCACGTTTCGAGAAATTATTATTGAAACTATTATATATAAAATAAAAGGCAAACTAAATGGTAAAGTTGCCTTCGGAGCAGCTAGTCAAGCACGGATGCTACAATTTTTAAATAAGAACAAGCAAATTAGAATTGACTAGACGCAAGCAAGCAATAGTGAATTGGAACCAGTACGGATACGGACCGCCAGAGCCCCAAGCATCTACACTTCTAGACACGTCAGCATCACGCGAACGAAACCGCGTACCGAACCCGGATCAACACGAGAGTCTGAACCAAACCAGCAAAAGTACACAAAATCCAGATCGGCGGCGCATCGGGACCTCCGCCCGCCCGCCCACCACCCAGATCCAATTCCCGAATTCGCTCACCTTGCGACGGAGAAGGCCCAGGGCATGATGGGAACCTCCTCCGTGGCGCTGTCCTCGCCGTAGTAGTCCTCGTCGACGACGCCGGCCGCGGCCACCTCCTCTTGCTCCTTGTCTTTCTCCGTCTCCGCGGCGGAGCCCATCGCGACAGCCTCCACCCGCCTTGGCGGCAAGGCGCGCACCTTCACCGCCCCGGCGGTCCTCCGCAAGGTGTTCCTGTAGGTCCGGCATCCGTCGCAGCTGCCGACGCCGCCCTCGCTTCGTCCTCCGCGCTTCCACTGCGGGGAATGAACAGACACACACACACACAAGCTCAACTGATCAGGTGGTGACAACTTCGGCTGGCTGGACGAGGGGAGAGTAGCCCGCAATTGCGATGCGAATCAGTAGCGAGCGAAGGTGATGTAGAAGCTAGAAGGGTGGGTGGTTAGGCCGCTCGTGGAACGTACCGGGGAGGCGGCGGGGGAGGCGGGCGACGCGGTGGTGCGCGCGGAGATCATGGTGGCGTCGAGTTCGGGAGACGAGAGAGGGAGGCGGGAGCGGCGCGGCAGTGGCAACTGGCGGCCTCCTTCCTCCCTCTTCGGACTCGGAGCTGGCAGCGCGGAGACGGACGGGGAATGCGGGTGCCGGGTGGCGAGGGGTGTAAAAAGGGAAGCGAGGGGGCTCTCCGCTCGGGCTGGGCGGTGCGCGTTGTAGTTTTCCGCGTGTGCCGACTACGTGGACGGGGCCGCGGTGGGGGTCCGGGAGAGGGGGCGCACCATGACGGCGACGGCGCATGACCTTGGTATTGACGACGGGTCATTGCAAAAGAATGATCGTCCGCTGAACTCTGCGAGCTGGTTGGCACAGTGCACATCCCTGCTGTTCTCAAAAAAAAAAAAAAGGTACACATCCCTGGGGTTAGTCGGCTGCACATTATTCCAATTATTAACTTACGACGGTTTTTGACCTTGTTGGTACTGACGGGGGTGGTTCAACTGAACTTTGCCACCTCGCCTCTGCTTGTGCTTGCCCAGTACACATCATCGTGCCGTGGATTAGTCGGCTACACTGAAGCATTGATATTAATCTACATAACTTATGGCTTTTGTATAGTTCAGTACTTCATCATCACTAAAATATAGTACTTTTTTGACTTTTAACCCTAAGTTTAACCACTCGTTTTATTAAAAAAAACTGTGTAAACATAGTTAGATTGTTCTTTAGTAAATTTTATAACAAATCATGTCATAACAAAAGAAATAATATTTTTTTATAAATTTTTAAAATAAGACGAGTGATCAATATTAGAGTTAAAAAGTCAAACAAATTATAATTGTAATGGAATAGTATTATGAAAAAAAAAACTCATGCTGATCACAACCGTCACCTGCACACTGTGTTATCATTTGATTGGACCTTTACATCTCAAGCATGCTCAAATGTTTCCAGTTGCGCGGTGTCAAACCTACAGGCCATGAAACAAAAAACTATTGTTTGATTCAATCTGCATGTACGACAGCCACAATACTTCTTCCCCATTCAAAACCGCACCACATATGTGGTGATTTTTAACCCGCACCCTAGGCGGTGTCGTAGTTGCGCATGGTAACATGTCGCCAGTAGCCAAAATGCCCTATGCAGAAAGTTGAGATAAATTTGTGAGAACTCAGTGTTTTGGGGTGCGGAGAAAAAAAAAAAAAAAAAACTACTAATATGTTTGTGAGGACTCTGTTTTTTGGGTTACGAGAAAAAAATGGATGTCCTAGTGACTAAACT